>PISW01006206.1:0-113944 GCA_004023785.1 Mungos mungo | reverse complement strand
GCACTTCACGGAAGCTCAGTCATTTGAAAATTGGTTGAGAAAAAATGTCATTTAATCTAAAATTTCAGGTTCTCCGAGAGCATCCCGTAGAGGGAGTCCGGGCAGGCAGGTGGCTCTCAGACGCCAGGGTAAATGTCCCCACATGACTGTCCCGATGCCCCGCGTCACACTGACTCCTAATGGAAGGCCCGGGGGTCGGGCCATAGCCTGGTGGCACCCGGGCGCTGTGGCGGAGCACGAAACCCCTCCCGTCAGGGAATCCCCGGTGAGCGTATCTGCATTTCTCAGACTTTCCTCCAACTTAGCTTGAACCCCTAGCGAAACCTTCTGTGCACAAACTCTATCTAGAATCGTGAACTTGCTCCGAATCGCTCTTGATTTCTAAAACCATGTGTTAGGTGCTTGATTTACTGCCTGAAATGCCCCTTAACTCTCGAGCTGGACCATACACTTCTCCCAGGGACGGAGAGTTATGCCCTCTGCCGCAGCAGGTACATGGCGGGATAACTCAGCCTCTGCTCCCTGTTAGTATTTCTGCTCGGCAAATTGTGTTCGCTGTACAACGCCACCCCGTGCGCTGGAAAGGTCTCAAAGATTCTTGCACATTGGAGGAGAGAGGTCCACTCTCCAGGGAGTGGACAAGGCAGTGCCTTTACTCCATCAGTGGTGACACAGACTTCACCTCGTCACTTTCCTCAGTCCGTCAAACGTGCCCGCCCCAGGCCGTGTGTCCGGGCTGCGCAAAACCAGGCTGCCCCACATGGCGGACGCGTATCTCTCACCGTTGTGGAGGCGGGAGGCTCAGAATCAGAGCGCTGCCCTCCGGTCCCCGGTGAGGCTCCGATTCCAGGGACCACCACCCACACCCCACCCCCAGCGGATCCTCTCCTGGGGGACCCGACCACCTCCCACAGGCCTGTCTCCAAATACCGTGACGCTGCAGAGGAGGAGGTGAGTCGAGGGGAGGGGGACACAGAACGTTTTTCCAGGGGAAGGATGAAGTCTGCTCTCCCTTCTCCTCCCCTGCACCCAGTTTCTGGGAAACTGGGGGCCAGTTTAGCGTCCTCGGTTCAAGCACTGAATGTTCTCTTTCAAGGAAGACCATTAACCAAATACCAACCTAAGCACAGCTTTCTTCCATTTATTAGGAACAGTGGCGTGTATCCCAAAGGAGTGGAAGGCATCACACAGGAACTTGAAAGAGGGGGATTTTTAAACAGTGTGACAATGATGTCAGCACCAGTGCCCTGTGCTGGCTCTAGTAAGTGGCCGGCAGGGCCACCTCTTAGCAGCCCCAGCTTCTCTTCCCCGTGGGGCCACAGGGAATGCCCGCCGGACGCTCACGACCCCCTTCTAGACAGGGACCCAGGCGCGTAAGGACCGTGCGGTCAGTGTGTGGTTGCAGCGCTGACTTTGGAACGTGACACCAGGAGGATTTCGGGCGTGAGAACGGAAGGGGCGGATGCCGTGAGGGGCGTGTGTGGAGCATCTGGGTCACCGGGGGCGTCTCTGAGAGCGGCAAACGTGCCAGCAGCCCAGGGAGGAGCAGAAGGGGCTCCAGCTGTCAAGAAAACCCCTGGCGAGTCACAAGTGTCTGCACGGGGAGCCTGCGGGGTCAGCGCCAGGGCTGTCGGGGGGCCGAGGTGCACCGAGCTCAGGCACCTGCAGTGTCTGTCACCCCGGGACCCAAATGTGCTGCCCAAATGGACCAAACCCAGGTCCAGGTCTGCGCATCTTCATTCCGGGGACCTCCAGGGGGACCTGCATGGCGGTACGTTTGCCGCTGGACCCATGGGGTGGCCAGGGAGCAGCTGTGTGCAGAGGGCACCCAGGCAAGTGCCCATGGGGCAGACCTCTCCAAGCGCACCTGTGCCCCTGGGGAGGCCGGCCGAAGGGGGGACCTCTCCAAGCGCGCCTGTGCCCCTGGGGAGGCCGGCCGTCCGGGGGGACCTCTCCAAGCGCGCCTGTGCCCCTGGGGAGGCCAGTCGTCGGGGGGACCTCTCCAAGCGCGCCTGTGCCCCTGGGGAGGCCGGCCGAAGGGGGGACCTCTCCAAGCGCGCCTGTGCCCCTGGGGAGGCCAGCCGTCGGGGGGACCTCTCCAAGCGCGCCTGTGCCCCTGGGGAGGCCGGCCATCGGGGGGACCTCTCCAAGCACGCCTGTGCCCCTGGGGAGGCCAGCTGTCGGGGGGACCTCTCCAAGCACGCCTGTGCCCCTGGGGAGGCCGGCCATCGGGGGGACCTCTCCAAGCACGCCTGTGCCCCTGGGGAGGCCAGTCGTCGGGGGGACCTCTCCAAGCGCGCCTGTGCCCCTGGGGAGGCCAGTCGTCGGGGGGACCTCTCCAAGCGCGCCTGTGCCCCTGGGGAGGCCGGCCGTCGGGGGGACTTCTCCAAGCGCGCCTGTGCCCCTGGGGAGGCTGCGGGGCCCCAGGCAGAAGCAGAGAAGCCCAGGATTCCAACCGCACCCTGGCATCCCAGATAGTCATGAAGGCACGGTTGTCACGGTGGCAGAACACAACATCTTTTATTTATCAGTTTGTTAGCTTGATTTATAACTTTCGAGCATGGAGACATATGTCACTACAGCAGATGCTGCTGGCTCCCGGCCCGGAGTCCCGGGGCTGCGCCTCTCCAACTGCCGAAGTCGGCCTCTCTGTGCCTCGGGGCCCTGGGGTTCTGCGGGGCCTGCTCTGCCGTCCAAACAGCAGGCCGAGGGGCCGAGGGTGCAGAGGAGCGCGGCCCCCGGGAGCAGCTTTCCACACAAGACTGATGGCTGTTGGGATAAAGGTGCCCCGGCATCCGCAGCCCTAGCGGGGAGCCATTTCTCGGCGCTGCCCCCTCCGGGGCGGGGGGGGGGGGGGGGAGGGCTGGGACCGTCGGCAGGACCGTCGGCGGCCCAATGCCGTGCAGGGCCTGCTCCCGGGAGATTTCAAAGGAAGGCGGCAGATGGGCCTCTGTTAGGAGGCTCACAGATGTGACCTGGAGCGGCCACCGTTTCCGTTCCCTGACTCCTCCCCACAGACAAATGAGGAAGGGGACATTACGGTCCCCATCTGAACATCTGAACAGTCTTAGAGCACTGGGGTCACTTGCCCAAGGTCCCAGGCTAGTGCACAAGCGAGTGAAGGACGCCTGCAATCTTGGCTCCGTCCCTTCCTTGCGGGGTGTCTGCGCAGGTGGCGCCAGACCCTTAGGGTCTTGGGCCGCATGATGGGAGGGGCGGGTCACAGCCACCTGACCCATCTGCTGGGTCGCTGCAAAGGTCCAGGGACACAAACACGGCAGGAGATCACATATGCTATAAGTCACGCCGTCTACGTCAGGACAGGGATGTCCAGGCCGAGTAATCCCGGGACCCGAGCGGGGCCACACCCAGAGCCGGTGCGTCCTCCCCACTGGCTTCCCAAGTTTTCCTTCCCTTCTCTTCCTTCCTTTCTTCCTTCCTCCTTCCTCCTTCCCTCCCTCTTTCCTTCCTCCTTCCTTTCCTCCTTCCTCCCTTCCTTCAGATTAAAGGTAAGAAAGAGGATTTCTTATTCTATGGAAAAAAAATCAATATTATTTTGAAGGAGCACTTTCTCTTCTGGAATGAACGGAAAGAGAAGACAAATTGGTCCCCTTGGGCCCCTCTTCCTTGGTGTCACTTCCACCAAACAAACATCAGAGCATCTACTCCCGGCTCAGGGCCCCATGAGGACCATGGAAACACCTGCCCTTGGCACTTCTGGTCAAAGAACTGACAGGGTCTTGGGGATGCGTGACCTCTGCCATCAGGGTTCCCCGCGTGTCCGCCAGTGAGTGTTTGGGCCCCGATAGACAACCACAGGGCTGTCTTCATTGTCTTTCTCACTCAGGCCATAATTTGTAGGCGCCTTAGCCGCTGAAACCAAATGGTAAGACATACTTGAACACGTTAAGTGACACACATCCACCGGGCTCTCTGGCCTTGACAACAGCGGCTGTAAACGTTAGGCGGCCTTGGCCTTTTAAATAATGCCAGAGTTACGTGTTTTATTCCTGTGAGATCATCTGAGGGAAATGGAAATCATTACAGTACGATATAATCATCTCTTTCAAAACTCTGATTGCCTTCTAAACTGTACCAAATAGTAGTTCTAAATGGTGAAGGTGTTCATCAACAGATACACGGTGGGTTTTTGAAATCACCGTTATAGACTTCCAGAGATAATCCCGTCCACATTCCGGTCCAGACTGCTCTTAGGTCTTTCATGTCTACAGTAGACCAGTCATCCATTCAGCCAGTGGGCCCATCACCTTGCGGACAGAGACTAAGCCCTCCTACCTGTTGGTCCCTCTCATCAACACAAGGGAGAGAGAGGGAGGGAGGGAGGGGAGGGAGAGAGAGAGAGAGAGTGCATAGCCCAGAGCTAAAGGCTCATGGAAACAGAGACCAGACCCATGTACCTCACGAAATCGCAGCAAGGACGTTCTTTTCAAATCTACCCCATCCTGGCTGATGACCACATCATATTCTGTTAAATGCAGCTCCTATGACCCACTGAACCTACTCAAGGTAAGTGGATACGGGAGTTTTTCTGGTAGAAAGCTACAACGCACAGCACTTGGAAAGAAAGAACCTCTACCACCACCTTGGTGCCCTGGATGTAACACGCCAGAGGGTTTGGTATAGGACTCTGGACGCCCACCTGAGCTTCTAACCCAGACCGAAAACTCTCGGGCAGAGTCTGTAAACAGATGACCCACAGATCTCTCCCGTTTGGCTTAGATGGTATTTTCAATATTGGAAAACTTTACCTGAACGTCTGAATTTCTTCCTTCTCCCAAAAGCACGCAGCCCTCAGCCCTGTGTAGCCACAACTCAGAGCCTCACTGACCCGGTGTGTGTACCTCCGCCGCCACAGTGCCTCCCTCCTGGTCCCATGCGTGGCTTTTTGGCTCATTTGCAGTTCCCACGTGCCCCCACCCCTCTGGCGGTCCCCTGCGTGACGCTCTGTTGGCTGCCGTAGATTTCTTAGTCATGAGAAGGCACCAGCCTATGCCAGCTTTTGAAGATTGGAATGGGAGCCCAAGTATGGTCTCCCACCCTTTAATGTACCAGACGTGTGACTGCAGACAACGGAGTCCCCGGGGAGCCCGAACTTCCCCTTCGGACACAATCGCCTGATTCACTCATGGCCGTTGTGAATATCCACGAGATAAGTCACGTTATCCAAACATTGCACAAGCTCTAAAAAACGTGTGCTGTCACCATCCATCCACGGGGAAGACCTTCCTGTTCTTTCAACAGGATCACGCTGACTGCTGGATGAGAACAAGGGCGAGGGGGGACCAAGGAGAGCAGCCAGGCTGCCGCCTGACCAGTTCTACCGTGTTTCTGCCACCAACACGGCGAGCTCATCACCGAAAGCCACTTCTTCCTCGTCGCGGCACAGAGCTGGACTCCATCTCCCAGGCTCCCTTGCAGGAGGGGTGGCCGATGACTAAGGTCAACGTGCTATGACGCAATTGATCGGGACACCTGCAGGCTATCCCAGTGACTTTCCCATGATCCTCCCTGCCCTTCTCCCTTAGTCCCTGCCGAGGTCTTGGTAACCATGGCAACCATGTGTGGAGGACCAGGGGACGAGTATTTAAAGGAGGCTGGGTTCTCAAGTCTTTGCCTGGTGGAGAGCTGTCTCTTAGCAATACCGATCTGGATTCTACACGAGTTCGAAACGAGCCTCACCTGTGCGGGGCCCTTACCAATCTGGCCTTGTTTGTTTAAAAAAAAAAAAGGTAGTACTGCTCACTACCTAGTTTGTAGCACCTAAAAGAATGTCAAGTAGAAAAACTTCCAGGATTTAGTTTGAATTTCTTCTTCGTTTGGGGGGGGGATAAAATTAGTAAGAAAAATGAGCAAATGTCAGTTTCAAGCCAATTACGAATAGTTTTGGATACAAACACAGCTGATTATGAAATGCTTCCTGGGAGACCCATCTCTTTGCTCAGAGAGCTCTCTGAAAAGCAATTAATTTTTATTTTAAGGAAACATGAGAGCGCTTTTCAGAACAGAGCAAAGAAACAAGGAAGAAATGTGTCTGTCAAGTGAGGGAACAGAAGTGCACTTAAGCTGACGGCGCCCGGCGTCTCATTCCGCATCCCATCACCAGATACGAGAGACGGCACTTGGGGCCCGAATACATCTTTTTCTCAACCGCTCACGTGACATTTGCTAACAACGCCCTCCGGTTTGCCCTCTCGCCCAGCAGGGGCTCTGCCCCCTCCACATCCAGAGGAAACACAGCGTGTGCGGTTCCCAAGTTGACTGCAGATGCCCTCCTGGGTGACTCTTCCCTTTCGTAAGCTGGCGGGACCTCCTTGACGGCAGTGGCACCTGCGTGCTGGGCGGAGTTACCTGTTGCCCACAGTCTGGGTTCGGGAGAAGCTGCCTCCCCTCAGCTCACATACGTTTGCCCACGGACAGCCGGACTGCTGGGGACGTCCCCGCTCTGGGGCACAGAGGGGACACGTGGCCCAAGCCACACCAGAGAGAGGCAGACCTTGAACTTTTCCTGGGATTGTTGTGAAACAGAAATCCCATCTTTCCTGAGACCACTTTCTGCATGGGGGGGCCTCCTGAGAAAAAAGGGGACAAGAGGGAGGCTGAGCCCCGCGGTGGAGACACCACCCTCCTGACACCGTCTGCGCCCCCGTGTCCGGATGCACCTGACGCTCTGCACACCCATGACTTTCAGGCCCTGGAGCCGGTAAACGCTCTCTCACTCTCTCTCTCTCTCTCTCTCTCTCTCTCTCTCTCTCTGTCTCTCACTCTTTCTCACTTAATTCTGGCTGAGTTTAAATTCCACAACTTGCTAACAAAGAGGTCAAATTAATCCAAGAGTTGATGGAAACATCTTTTTTTTTAGTAGTTTATTTATTTATTTTAAGAGAGAGAGAGAGAGCAAGCACCAGTGGGGGAAGGGCAGAAAGAAGGACAGACGGAATCCCAGGCTCGGACGCTCAAGTGTGAGATCATGACCTGAGTTGAGACCAAGATGCTTGACCGACTGCGCTCCCCAGGTCCCCACGGAAACATTTGTTCTTATGGCCACCATTATTGAGTCTATTATACAGCAGGCGTCAAACACGGTAATTAGCACAGCCCAATTTAGTGTCTAAAACAGCACTGGAATTAGTATGAGTTAACACTTATTAGGTGCTTGCTGTATGCCGGCTCTGGTCTGTGGAGTTGATATGGGTAAACACAGTAACAGACACACGTTGTCTTAAAGAACCACACCAGGTACAAACTGGTGAGCAAAGTTAGGTCTCTCTGCTGTCCCAGCCTCATTCCCGGTCCTCCTCCTCAGAACCGATCCCAACAGTAGCTACTCTGTATTCTCTCAGAAACATCCTTGTAAATAAATACGCATTAGAATAGAATGTGCAGATCCGTGTATGTGCCCGTGTTCACTTTCCCGCGCACAATGCCCGCACCACACCGACTGGTTAGCACCCACCCGGCACCACGTGATGCCCTGCTCTTACCGTCCTACGTAACCCTCCCGACCTCAGGGAGCAGGCGACCCTCAGAGGAAGACGAGAGGCCTGCCGAACCCGGCGCCGCCCCCAGAGCGTGAATTCCTAACAGCCCCCTGCTCTGCTGACACGTTAGGGCATCAAGAAAAGAACAACCCAATTCTGTACCCAGGTTTGCGAGAACGGAGGATCGGGTGCCGGAGTCCAGCCCGGTGCTCAGCGCGTGCTGGGCCGTGACATGGCCAGGTGGCAGGGTGAGGTGTGGGCAGACCTCAGAGGGGCCTCCCCACATCTGTCCCCTCCCGCCATCCGGTCTGGAGTCTGGGGCGGGTCACCCGTAGGGAGGTTCACGTCAGCAAAGCATGCCCAGCTCCACGCTCCTGCCTCAGCCCCGGGGGGTGGGAGGACCACAAGGACCAAACGAGGCGTTCGGCGGAAAGGAGGATTTGGGTGGAAAATCGGGTGGAGGCTGCCTGCCCAGCAAATCCGAGGCAGGGGTGCTCCCTGAGTGCACCCAGGAAGGATACTGCCCCTTGAGATCGCCTTAGCACCCTTACTCGGTTTACGAGGGACCAAGGGCCAGAGGAGTTACGGAGTACGCTCAGGGTCACACAGCGGCGTGAGCGGTGGAAAACCTCTGCGCACCATCCAGTGAGCCGCTCTCCGGAGAGACAGGCCGCGTGCACAGCCAGGGCCACCCGCAGGCACACCGTGTTCGTTCTGAAGGGGCTCTGGAGGCCGCATTGGCGGGCGGCGCAGGTGTGGCGCTGACATTGCGTGTTGAGCACTGTGCAAAGCGCTCTAAATCGGCTTGGAGAGAATGGATGCTGCAGCTCTGACCAGCGGCATCGCCTCAGTTTCCCCGTGAGGGCAATCCGTGCCTCTGCTGGTCTTTGATGATAACTTATTCTAGGACGATGGCTCCTCCCTCTAAAAACTAAAGGGCTGGAGCCGTGTGCTCCCTCAGCCTGTCCTACATCTTCCGTCCCTGAGTCAAGCCGGAAGTCTGAATGCGGGTTCCTGCCCCGCGCCCGCCTCCTTCCGTCCCCGCTCCCTGTCCCCTGGCCTCTCTCGGAGCCCGTGTCATCTGTGTTCACCAGCGATGCCCGGTTGGCAACAGGCGCATGCTTCAGGAACACCGGCTGAATCCGTGAGCGAGCCTCTCCAGGCGGAGCGACGGGCCACACGGAGGCGGGCACGGCGAGGCAGGCGGGTGTCGGTGACCGGCCCCGCACAGGGGGCGTGGGCAGGGTGGGCTCGGCCGCCTGCTGCAGAACCAGGAGGGAGGGGATTCCAGCCTTAAGCCAACACAACCCTTGGGACCGTCAGCTCAGATTCACGCAAATAAGACACCAAAGCCGATACCGAGCTTTGCCAGTGATTCCAAGGAAACAAGTGACTGACGGACACAACGCGGGAACCGCAGGGGCAGAAAGCCGGGCTGTCCCGGCGCCTCGCACACAGCGACGCAGGCTGACATCAGAGGGCTCCCGCACCAGGCATCTCCGTCGTACGTGCTGACGGCCACACCGCTGATGGGAATTTCCTCAGAGCCACACCCTGAGGCCCGTCCAGGCCAGGACTGTTGGCCGAAGCAGCCCCGAGCGAGCAGGCACTCTGCCAGGGTGCTGACCAAGGTAAGGACTCCGGCGCCGGCGGTGCCAGGTGCCCGTCGCTGGTGAGCGGAGCGTCCAGATCACCTGCCTTCCGTCCTTCCCAGAGGAGTCCCCAGCACACTGTCCCGGCTGGACAGAGAGCCCGGTCAGTGCCCGCCCGGTGAGCCTGCCCCTCACACGCCCACAGCCGACAGGCAGCTGTGAAGAGCTTAGAAACTGGAGCGTCACCATCCGACTGGTTTACATCAGAGTGGCCTCAAGAAAGGGACACCGGTTCAAGACCCTCGGGGCGAGGGCCACGTCTGAGGACTCTCTGATTCTCATTCAGCCCCGGGGGCCCAATACCTGCCCCACAACTGACAGCTGCGGGGCTGAGTCCAGAATATGAAGCGTTTCGTATTCACTTTCGCGAGCTGGTTATAAAACATAGTAAGATAAATAGCAAACTCAGCAGGTTAGGGGCCCAGATACTCAACATGAACACACAGAGAACAGTATGCTCGCTGGCTTTGTGTGTCTGTGTTTTTGCAAGAGATTCATCTGGAAGTTCTATTAGTGAAGAGATTAAATTGCTTCATTCGCCGCTGTGCCCCTCGTATTTCGTACACTATATTCATACAACTAATATTCTCTTGAATGAACACCTTGAGTGAATATGTATAAAATTGAAAAAACACACTAAGCTATTGAGAACAAGAGCTGATATATTTGGAAGCAGTGGAGGGCCGGCAGACATGAGTCTTAAGGTGAAAATGCATCAGAGAAAACCACAGAGCCCTTCGGTAGAGGATCTTGAAAATCAGGGAAGACAAGGGCGCCTGGACGGCTCAGTCGGTTAAGCATCGGACTCCTGGTTTCGGCTCAGTCATGATCTCGTGGTTCGTGAGATGGAGCTTCACGTCGGGCTCCGCGCTGACTGTGAGGAGCCTTGGGATTCTCCGTCTCTCTCCTTCTCTCTCTGTCCCTCGTCCACCCACACCATCTCTGTCTCTCTCAAAATAAATAAATATGCTTAAAATTTCTTAAAAGAACAGTCAGGAGAGACGTTCTGGACTGGTCTTAGCACACGGAGGAGATGACAGTCACTGGACGGCCAGGCTGGCTTGCTGAAGGAAGAAAACCGTCGGGCCGACTCGTCCCAGACCCCCCGGTGACTGAGGAGAAAGGGGCTCACAAAGGAGGACATCACAATCATCCACGTGGGGGGCAGGTCTGGGACGAGGGAAACGCTCCCAGGATGGTAACAGGCAGGCTCCCCGGCCAGCCACAGCCACGTGGGAGGGAAGAAAAGGGTGGATCTCAGTGTAGCGATATTATTGTGCTTCCCGCGCCAGCTCACGGTGCAGGGGGCAGAGAGGAGGGCGTACCCACAGGAAGACAGAGAGGAAAATCCCGTGTTTTCATGGCTTTGTCAAAGGGAAGGCTCCCAGTTGAGCAAGGCTGGAAGGGGGAAGACTGTGGGACATCATGGTGGCCCTGATTATTTTCTGTTTGGCCTCTGTTCCCCGAAATCCTCTCCTGGCCTCCTCCGCACCCAGGACTGACTCCCAAAGGGCATGTCATTGGCTCGATCAAGGTCCCCTTTGGCCTTCCGCATCCAACTGGGTTTGCCAGTGGGGTCTCCTGGCCTGAGACAGAGATGGGGGTAGGTTTATTTTCTTTCCCCTGTCCCTGCCTTGTCCCACATTGCTGTCAGCAGCTGTGTCCCTTCAGGTCCCTGCCTCTGGCTGCTGCCCCTCCTCCGGGACCCCACCTCACTGGGCCTGGTAACGCTGTCCCCTTCCTTCCCCTGTGTCCTGAGGCCCAGCAATCATCAGGGACCCGTGAGCCAGTCTCTGGGTGCACAGACATGGCCGTTCCCCCCAGGCCCCTTCCCACTCTGCAGCGAGCCCTCTCTACTCCTGTCCCTTTGTTCAAGCTGCCTGGGGTTTCTCGGGGGGACCCCGGCTCATGAAAACTATTTCAGCTTGTCTAACAAGGCACTTGAATGCATCTAGAACTCCAGGGGGACCCGGAAATGTCCAACGCCTGTGGCTGAAAGGCGGAAACAACGGTCCGCTGGCTTACAGTTTATTAGAGCAATCTTGTCATCTGATGATCTTTTTTGTTTGCTGCTTTTCTTTGGCCACACGATTCTGACGAACTCCCCAGGCCTGCTTATTGTTTTCCCCTTTGGGCAGCGAGGTTAAACAGCTAAGGAGAAACCCCTCGTACTGCACTCCCCGTGGCACCCCTTCCCGGGTGAGCCGGAGAGCAGTCCGCTCACAGGGAGCTCAATAATTAGCGGGTCCAGCATCTCCTCAGCGGGTGAGGGTCCGCAGGCACGCGAGAACGAACACCCGGGGACTGTGGCGAACGCCCCACAATGAGACGCATCTACGGAAAGTTCCAGAAGGGGAAACCACGCCCGCATCTTTCTCTTCTCCTCAGAAACTCTGCGGCCGGCTTGGGTCAGAGTGCGAAGCGCGGGGTGCTTGGCAATCCCCGTGCACTCCTGGGCCAACAAAGCGTTCTACCCGGTCCGGGGCCGGGTGCCCACCGAGCAGCCCCCGGGGGCCTCCATCAGCTCACGTTCCATGACGCGTCGGGAGGAGGGAGTCTAACGCGGCTGTGGAATCCAAGAGTGGGGTGTCCGGGGTCCACAGGAGGAGTGAAAGGGCTCCCCCTCTCATCTTGGCCGCCCCACAGCATGACCTCATTTCTCGCTGTTCATCCACGCACGAGCGTCTTCTGTTGCTCTGCCTTAGACTAACACGCCGGCCCCACACCGCGGAGTGCCAGCTGGCCTCTGCCCGTTCACAGGTTTAACGTCTGTAGGGGTCCCCTAGCAAGGGCACGGCATTATTCTAGAAGCTGGGGTGGTGTAGGGAGGGAAAGGAGGGCGGCCGAAGCATTGCTCTTGGGGGGATGCAGAAATAAAAGGAAGAAGCATGCTACATGATTTGTTCTGTTTTGTCTCAATTACTCTCATACAAGTAAACAACACAGTCCATGTTTAAGGTTGACCTTAGGAAGATGGTTTTATGTTTGGAACATTAAAGCCTGTGCCGGGGTCATGGCCGTGTTGATCACCGCAGAAACACACTGTGCCGGGGAGCAAAGGGGGCCAGTGATTGTACGCAGAGTGGAAAGGAACGAGTCCGAGACTCTGGAAGCTTCAGTCTCGGTTTCTCCGGGAGAAATGCAGTGCGCCGGCCTCCCCGCACCCCAGGAACCGTGGGCTGAGCGGCTACTGCGGTGGGGCCCCCACAAGAGTCGTTCCTGACGCCACAGTACCAGCCTCCTCCCCCTGCTGGAAGCACCGTGAGCCACACAGGAGCAGGCAAATGAAGGGGAGTCAGGCCCCCGGTGTGGGGACCCCGTGGTCAGGGAGTCACCAGGGTAGATTAGAGGAGGGATGTGAGCGAGAAACAAGAAAGGCGAGGGCATCAGGGCCGGGGTGGGGGGGGCGGCGAGGGCATCGGGGTGGGAGCGGCGCTCAGAGTGGAAGAGCTGACGGGTAAACGGGGGACGGCTGGACGCCGTCCTCCAGCGACCCCAGGACAGAGGCACTGGTGTCACCTCCTCTGCCCCAGGCATGGTCAGAGGGACTCCTGGCCTGGAGAAGACAGACCTCAGCCTCCTGGCGGCCTCGGGGGCTGCCTGGATCACTAGCAAGTGTTCCGTCGTCTCCATGCCTGCTGCCAGAACCCGCAAGTGGTGCCCGAGGACACGGATGGGTCTGCTCAGACACCTGACATTCTTGTGTCCCATCCAACCCTTGGGGGACAAATATGCTGTTCCGTGTATCTGGTTCACCATGCACCCTCCTCCCCCGCCCTCCCCGCTCCCAAGGGACAAAGCAAGTGCCAGCGCAGGCCCCCAGGAACGGCCTGCGTGCCCCGATCGGACTCCTCTCTGCAAGAAAGTGACGCCCAGCTCCCGAGTGAGCCATTACGCATCTCACTCTGGTGCTGAGGCCCCGGACCTTCGCAGGCACCTGATAAAACACCGTGTGGGTCCACAAACCACGCTGGGACCCACGGCGAGTCCAGCGGATCACAAGACAGCAGGGCAGGCAGAACGGGCTTCCCTTCTAAACACTGCGACTCTGACTGTAACACACCGGCTTCCTTCTTGTTCCCTCCATACGGCCTCCGTGGTCACCGAGGGGCCGTTGACCACCTCTGTCTCCCGCAGAGCACAATACATTCATAAAAAACAGACCCCGGAAACTGCGGCATCGAAGGAAAATGAAATTTCAGGCTATAGGAAAAGGTGAAAATGAAATAAAACTTCCAGGATTAGGGGGAAATTCATACTTAAAATGACAACCAAAGTGAAACACTTCACAGAGGTGGGAGGACTGAAGGTCCATCTCCTCGGATCAGAAAACGCGGCAGGAGCGGAGGACGGGAGGCTCACGCAACCCTAAGATTCCGTCTCCCGCCTCGTGATTTCCGAGGGGCTAAGACAGGTGCCTTGGGGAATCACCCTGCAATGTCTCCTTCGGAAAAAAAAGTCTGATCATATCGGAGAGATGTGCTCGTATCTCATTTAAAAACCTTAGGAAACCTCCAGAATCCAGAATATTCTCCAAGGCGAGGTGTGGCGAGAGCCATCGAAGGCTTGCAGCAGATCCTAAATTCCACAGAGCGCTCAGGTCGTCGGACCTGCCCCACTGTCCTAAGACCAGGCTCCCAACAAAACCCTCAGCACAGACGTGGTTTCTCCATCTGCGAAATGCACCTCCTGGACCAAACGGTCCCCACCCCCAGTTTCTGTGGTTCTCTCCCCCGAGAGACGGCGCGGACCGTCCAGGGACCGAACGTCAGGTTTACACAACGGCTTCCCGGGCAAACGAGGTGAAATCACAGAACAGCAAGGGTTCACACCTTCCCCACTCGAAATCACAGGTCTGGGGAAGGGACGCTCAGAGGGCCTCCTCCCGAAGAGGGAATATTCCCATGACGAGCAGTGACCAAATTCAGGAGCCCGGCATCTCAAGCTCTCTACACGGAGCCATTTTAGATAAATTCTTGCATGGCGGCCGGAACAGAAGCCCTCCTCCTCGTGATGCTTCTGCAAGTCTGTGACCTGTGTTACAAAGTTTGGAGTTTTTATACTAATTAACTAGCACATAGTCAGGACTATCACCTGGCGTGTAAGACAGGTCTGCAAACGGGAGAAATCCAGCGTCAACTGGTTTAAGCGGATAGATGTTGCTATGTTACTGGCTCCCATATGTACGTGAAACGCCCGAGGAAGGGGCTGATTTCAGGCGCAGCCGGATCCAGGCGTAAATCTCGGCCATGGCGGGTCGGGACCTCCCCCCCTTCCCCCCCCCCGCCCACACCTGCCCACTCTTCTCTGCACCTTATCCCCACGCAGACTCGGGCCACATTACGGCAAACGAGTCCGTGGCAGCTCCAAGTTTACCTTCTACCAGCTGGAAAGAAGGCTGACTTCCTGTAAAAGTCCTGGGGTTGGATTCGTTCTCATAATCATATGGATGTACCGTGTACTGGTTTCCAACGGCCTCACTGGTTATGTGTCACAGGCAGAGACCAGAGGGGCCGAAGGTTCCCCGAGTCTGGAGACGGAGATGAAACACAACAAGCCTCCGAACTGGGGGCAGACTTACAGGAGCGAGCAGAGACTCGGCTGTCCGAGGGCCGGCCTGGGGCATCTCGGGGGGTGGGGGGGAGCCTGTGCAGGTGGTGCCGTGGTGGCAGCAGCCCCCTGCCCGTCCCCACCCCGGCCTCTCCGCAGGCTCCCCAAGGGTCCGCATGCCATGGCTCCAGCCGCTGTCCCAGAGCAAATGTGTCAAGAAAGAGCAGAGCAGGGGCGCCCGGGTGGCTCAGTCGGACAGGCGAGCGGCTCTTGATTTCGGCTGAGGTCATGATCTCACGGCTGGTGCGTTCGAGCCCCGCATCAGTGCAGAGGCTGCATGGGATTCTCTCTCTCTGCCTCTCCCCTGGTCATGCACATGCTTGCTCTCTGTCTCTCTCTCTCAAAATAAATGAATAAATTTTTAAAAATATTTAAAACAGCAGCAGAGGGGCAGTAGCAGTGATGACGGACGCAGCTTCACAAGCCACAGGCCACCTCCCGCTCTGCTGTGTTCGCTGGGTGCGAGGAAGGGAGGCTGGCCCACACCTGCGGGAAGGGCTGTGGACGCCCCACCGTCTGAAGGGGGGGGTGTCGCATAGGGGCAGACATGCTCTGAACCCACCAGACCAGCCACACTGGAAGGTCTACTTCAAGATTTATTTGTTGTGTTTTTTTTAACTTTAAAAAAATGTTTATTTTTGAGAGAAAGAGAGAGACAGAGTGTGAGCAGGGAAGGGGCAGAGAGAGACGGAGACAGAATCGGAAGCAGCTCCAGGCTCCGAGCTGTCAGCACAGAGCCCGACGCGGGGCTCGAACCCACAAACCATGAGATCAGGACCTAAGCTGAAGTTGGACAAATACCCAGGTGTCCCTTCAAGATGTATCTGTGTCCTGAGGCCATCATTCCGCCACCATGACCGTCACTCCTCCCTGCTTATTTCTTCCTCCCGCTCAAGGGAACGACTTTAACCTGGTTTTGCGTCGTACTCAACAGCCAGGGAGAAACTAAACTGACACAGAAATCAAAACCGCCTCTCGTGACGCTGGATGTGCCGCTGCTTCTGAAACACCCTCGCTGTCCCCTCACCGTCTGATTCTTGACACCGAGGGGCCCCAGTTCCAGGCGCAGAACCCTGGGGCTTCGTCGAGTCTCGGAGCAAGCCTGTGCCTCTCTCACCGCGCTTGCCGCGGGGGCAGGAAGTGACTTACCCGGGCACGGGAGCCGCGTGGCCGTGCGGGCCGGTCTGCCTCGCTCGGCGGCCCTGGAACCTCACAGCGTGCCTGGCTGGAGGTTAGACGACTCACCCACGTTCGCTGAGCAGGGCAGACCAGGGGCAAGGCCACCGCCCAACGTGCCTCTCTGCGTTTTGGACGGTTAGAATTTTGCTTTTATGAGACATTCTTTTGCTGGCGATGATTTGTTTGAAGCTAAAGCCCTTCCGGAAGGAGTGCACCCCCCCCCGGCCCCCGTCATGGCACTGCTCTAATGGGAAGACACGGTCCCGTAGGAGACAGCACGCTCTGAGACTGGGGACGCTCTCAAGTGCCCGGTGACGGCAGACGTGGGCTGCCTGTAACACGTTTGCTTTTTATTCATCTGGAGGCACTCACTTCATCAAAGTCTTCCAGCAGAAACGGTTACTTCCCACCGCGAGAGCCTCTTCCAGAGGAACATCAACTCCTGCGTCTCCCCAGAACCCCGATCCAACAGATCTTAAGTCTGCATTTACTCCATGAGCACTGTGCGTACACACTACCTACCTCATTTCTCCTTCTTTCTTTCTTTCTCTCTCTCTCTTTCTTTCTTTCTTTTTTTTTTTTAATGTAGGCTGCACACCCAGGGTGGAGCCTGGAAAATGCAACCTTGAGACAAAGACTCGAGCTGAAATCAAGAGTCAGATGCTGGGGCGCCCGGGGGCTCAGTCGGTTAAGCGTCCGACTTCGGCTCAGGTCACCATCTCGCAGTCCGTGGATTCGGGCCCCACGTCAGGCTCTTCGCTGACAGCTCGGAGCCCGGAGCCTGCTCCAGATTCTCTCTGCCCCTCCCCCACTTGCACTCCATGTCTCTCTCAAAAATAAACAAACAACAACAAAAGCAGAGTTGGATGTTTAACCGTGTGAGCCACCCGGGTGTCCCATCCTATGTATCCCTCAATCCCTTCCCGCGGAGGGAGCCCGAGGCCACGTCCGTAGCTGACCCCAGAGTGAGAGTTCTGCATCCTGGTACCAGCCTCCCGCCATCACTACGACTCGTTTCGGGCTTTTTGGACACACACCTCCCCCCACACACGTTACAAATAAAACATGAATCACTCAGTGAATGAATGCATCCAGAGCGATTCGACTTTGACCTCTAAACCCTCGCGGCCGTAGAAAATCTTGTGGCGCCTTCTGTTAATGACTAAATGCGATCGTGACGTGGACAATGAGAGCCACGGAAGTGCGGCTCACGCACCCGCTCCTCCATCCCCGGGACCCCCCAAGCTGAGCGTAGCTCCTCTGTCCATTTATACACGTGGACAGTGAAGGTCAGAGACCAGGCCTCCTGCCAAGGCCACACAGCTGATGGCGGCTGGCAGGGCTCTGGACCCAAACTGGGGTGGGGGGGTCCCCATTGCCTTCCACTCACCCACTATGCTCTCCTCAACCCAGGGCATCTTGGGGTCCGAAGATCTCCAAGGCCGGCACCGCAGCTGACAGCCCAAGCCTGGCACCTGCCTCCGGGGGCTGAGTCCCTGTTGTGCCCTGTTGTGTGGCCGCAGGGCTGAGACCGTTTTACTGCTGCTACAGAGTGAACCAGGAGGCGCTTGGGCCCCGGCTGCTGTAACAAATCCCTACATAACACACACGGACTCTCCTCCAGCCCTGGGGGCAGAAGCCGGCAGCCCCGGCCCGGGCAGGGATGGGTCCCGCCAGGAGTCCCGCGGAGCGCCCAGCTCCCTGCGCCGTCGGCTTTCAGAGGTGCCTCGTTCCTTTCTGGTCCCATCACAGCTCTGACCCCGTCATACCCAATGTTCACAAGGACCCTTACTCGATCCCCATCATGTTAGCTCGACCAGGACAAGCCGGGACAGCCTCCCTGTCTCCAGACCCTGTCACACACACAGAGGTCCCAGGAGCTGGGACAGAGATTCCGTACTTTGAGAGGAAGTGAGAGGCATCGGTCAGCCCGCCACAGGGACTACGTTACGCTACCTGCCTCTGGCTGGGTCTCAGCTTCACGGTCCACAAAATGGGAGCGAGCTCTTTGCCTTTTCTGTGAGAGAACCAGCTGCTAAAGTTAGCGTGGTGCTTACAGGGAAAACACCCAGAAGCGGTGGGCACATACCGATCTCTTAATATATGTATATTAACAAAATAATAATATTTGCAGTCAAATTATGACGTGTACCATCTAGAAGCAGACATGGCCTCTGGGCAGTGGGCAGGGGTCCCCCTGGGGTTCTGGAATCGAGGTCAGCCGGACGGGTCTGGCCATCGGGTCTGCAGAGCGCTGTCCCGTCTGCTGTGTCTCGTGTTTCCGGGGACAGCAAGAGCCTACCATGCGGGCTGGCGGGGGGGTCAGGACAGACTGCCAGAGAGCCAGGCCATCCCACTGCCCCACGTGAAAACAGCACCCGACAATAAATACTAAATGAAATTTTCCTGCCCATGCAAAATCCAATTCACATCTTCTCGTAAATCCCGCCGGAGGGCGCTGCTACAGCTTCTTAGGCTCATAACCCCATCACAAGGTCACTCTGAAATTAGTTCGAAGGCAGTTTTCGCTGTGGCCGGCATGGCTGAATAAAGAACAGGGGAAAACCAGGATGGGCCATGTTGGATACTATTTATGCTCTGAAAAGAAAACCCAAGTTCTGATCCCGTCAACAGCATTAGAACTTGTTGATCTCCTTTGTTTTTACATGATTTTAATGTATTCTCTGAGACTGCTCTGTAACAGAATGAATCGATTTTAATTTATCTTGCCAAAAGATAATCAATGCACCTTGTAACTCAGAAGCGTTGCAAGTATTTTCATTCCTGCAATCCAAAGAGAATTTTTACCATTTGTGTCCTTAAAGGTAGACACACAAAAATAAACAGTGGAGGCGACGCCCAAGACAGTGAGAACGCAGTCCCTTGACAAAGACCGGGCTTTTACCGAGGAGCGCACACGAGGTCGCCGACACCTGGGCCTTTCCCTTCCCGTCAGCCCTGCCCTCCTCCCCCCGAAGGAAACGCGTACGTATCTCTAAGGCAAGTTTGTAACAAGAATAAAAGAATGAGAGCCCCTGGATATTTTTGTAATTAATAAAACAAACGCAAGCTTCTGGGAAAGACTGGCAGATGTGGAGACCGTGAGGCCGTAAGAACAGCTGTAACGTGTAACACTGAACTCCGGTACAATCCAGCCCCCCGCACAGGGTCGGTTCTCAGGAACGTCTATGGCTCCAATTCGGGACAAAATAAATACCTCCCATAATCCCATTGTTACTGGATTTTGTCACATTTTACCTTTAGCCTCTCGGCTGTTGTCAAGAGCATATTCTTGGGCCAATAAATATCGTAAAACACCATTTTATTAGCCACATTTTGCTACGTGAGAATGTCAGAGGCACTCAATTATTCCTCTATCCTTAACCTCGTTAGCAGATTCCAAATTTTTACTATTTTCTTTTTTAGTTTTTAAAATATTTATTTATTTTTGAGAGAGAAAGGAGGGGGAGGGGCAGAGAGAGGAGGACACAGACTGTGAAGCAGGCTCCAGGCTCCCAGCTGTCAGCACAGAGCCCGACGCGGGGCTTGAACTCACAAACTGCGAGATCATGACCTGAGCCGAAGTTGGATGCTCAACCAACTGAGCCACCCAGGCGTCCCTCAAATTTTTATTATTAATTCAAATGTGAAAACCATG
Source organism: Mungos mungo (assembly GCA_004023785.1). Lineage (NCBI taxonomy): Eukaryota > Metazoa > Chordata > Mammalia > Carnivora > Herpestidae > Mungos > Mungos mungo. The sequence continues at coordinate 94,346 of PISW01006206.1, read as the reverse complement.
CTTCTGTATCATATTTCTGATACTTACTTAGGATTAGTTCCTAGAAAACAGGACGAAAGAGTTATTAAATATTTTAACAAATTCTGGCACACACAGATATATTCCTTTTCTAAACAGGAAGGTTTCCTGTTGTTTGCAGTTAAGTTCCTGGGAAGCTGTAATATAATATGCACTTCTCAATTTCTGCGAGAAGGTGTAGGCTTTATCTATTAAAAGTATTTTGGTCTTTAATTATGTCTCAGCCCATTTTAAGGTGCCCGAACCTGTTTTATGGAAGGCCCCAAGGAGAGGGCATTGAGGGCAATTCAAGGAAAACCTTGCTGGGGAAAACGCATTTTTACAATTGTTTTCTTAGCCTGGAAATGAAAACTTAGCATATATGTCAATAACGAATGGAGGCAACAGTCAGAGCAGCGATGACGGCGACTCTTCACCAACTGAAGTGACGGTGACCTTCACGTCATGTCGCATTTATAACAGACGCTTCAAACACATTCCGCCCGTCACTCTTATCTGAAGCCGTCGTGGTTATGAGATGAGCTCCTGGGCTTCATCTCCAGGCTTTGACGAAGGAAGCATGTAGAGCACCTTGCAATTAAAAATATATTTTTTAAACCGGGTTTCAGTTTAATCACCCTCGTCAGTACTGCTATGAGTCTGACCCTATGAAACTGAAAACATTATTCTGAGAAAAGATTCATGAGCCTCGTGGGGCTGCCAGCACGGTCCGCGGCCCCGAAAAGGATGCGGACGCTGGCTTTCCCAGCAGGTGCAGAGCAATCTGGATAGAACGCAAGACAAAACACGTCTCTCTCTCTCTCTCTCTCTCTCTCTCTCACACACACACACACACACACACACACAAACACCACACGGCCAACTGGAAGGGGCTTCTGGAACGTGCGGGCCGGGTGGCGTCAGAGCCACACAGGACAGTGTTAGTGTGGGCCTGACGTGACGCCAAGTACACATAGTGACACGGTGGAGCGCTCACTACCCTTCACCTTTAGTCGCTTTGAGCCCCTTCGGGTCACACCGCCCATGCTCCCAGAGGACACGTGGACCTTCCACAGCCACACGGAAGAGGAGGCATTCAGGGCCTGTTTCAGGCAGCAGACTTGACCTAGAACTCACTAGTATTGCCTTCTTTCATTGTTTGGATACTATGGCCAACATAGGCGTCCAAGTCATCCTGGTTTCCCGCTGTGGGTAAGGTCAACTCCCTTCTGAATAGATTTACTTCCATTCCAGAGCGCCCAGAGTTCAAGCGAGGAGTCCGCGGGCGATCGTGCGGGCGAGACACAGAACGGTCCACTGCAAACAGCGTGCCGTTGCCAGAGCCTTGGGGAACGTGGACCAACCCCACTTATTTTGATCCATCACAGCCCCTCTGGAATGAATCCATGGAAAACCCACCAAGTCTATGCGTTGCCAGTAAGCTGTGTGTGTTGAACATACAGCCCATTTCTGTATATTAACCCCAAGGTCCTGCTGGTGCTTAACATGCGCCCACCCACTCCACGCAGCCCCGGACACGCACGCTGTCTCAACCCTGTCTGAGGGTCCCAGGCAGTCCTCTCCAGGAGGTCTGCTCTAAGACACCAAGCCCGACGTGGTTCTTTCCCGTGTTCCATTTGCCTCCGGGCCTGGGCAACCGGAACCACACACAGCAAGCACTCCAGGCTTCAAAACTTAGACGGGGACAACGCTGAGCAGAAACAGACACAGACAGCCCCAGTGACGGACAATGACGTCGACCGGGTGGGAAAGCATCCGCTTATGTTCAGAGAGTCCCGAGGGATTGCGACGCACTTTGAAATTGATCCTGACATGATTACATCCTATGCTGGCATCTGTCCACACCTGAAAAACCCACGTTTAACTCTCCGGACTATTTTAGAGCTCAGATGGTAGTAAAGAGGCTTTGACCTTGTAACGGGAGTTGAGGTCGTAGGTCTAATTGCTACGGTATCAAAACAGAATCTACTTTCATGTCAAAGATGAAAGATCAAGAGCCCCCTGCATTTACTGATTGGAATCTTTTGTTCAATGAGATAAATCTCTCTTTTTTTAAAATAGTTTATTGTCAAGTTGGTTTCCATATAACACCCAGTGCTCTTCCCCACAAGTGCCCTCCTCCATGACCACCACCCCTCTACCCCTACCCCCTCCCTCTTCAGCCCTGTTTGTTCTCAGTATTCCAGAGTCTCTCATGATTTGCCTCCCTCCCTCTCCCTAACTCTTCTACCCCCCTTTCGCCTTCCCATGGTCCCATTAGGTTTCTCCTGTTAGACCTATGAGTGCAAATATATGGTATCTGTCCTTCTCTGCCTGACTTATTTCGCTTAGCATGACACCCTCGAGGTCCATCCACTTTGCTACAAATGGCCATATTTCATTCTTTCTCATTGCCATGGAGTGCTCCACTGTGTATATACACCACATCTTCTTTATCCATTCATCAGTCAATGGCCTCAAAAATTAACAATGGAACTCCACTATGACCCAGCAATAGCACTGCTAGGGATCTACCCAAGGGACACAGGAGTGCTGATGCACAGGGGCACGTGTACCCCAATGTTCATAGCAGCACTGTCAACAATAGCCAAGTCATGGAGATAAATCTCTTTAAAACAGTGAGACGGGAAATCCTTTAAATGCTATCTGGAATTGGGACGGCTGTCTGGCCAGCACATCACATCCTCAGTTGCTGATCACAGAGCATTCACTGTGAAGTGAAGGTTCCATGGAGAAAAAGTTTTGAAACCTTATAAACGAGCAAATTTGTATATAAAAAAAAGGAAAATTAGTAATTCGGGAAGCAATGAAGCAATCTGGTGCCTGGTCCCTGGGGCTCCCAGTGAGCAGCTGAAAATGAACCAGCACACAGTGAGGTCCAGAAAGTGCGCCTCAGTGGAATGATACAACGCACCATCTCCTGCTCATGGCTTCCAGCCCCCAAAGCATGCCGCTGAGGTTTACCCATTGCTTCCTCACGCACACTGGGCGTTTCTTCTTCATCGCTGCGTACTATTCCACCGCTAAGGGGCAGCTCAGGTTTTTAGTTACTCATCAGTGATAGATCTTTGGGTTGTCTCCAGTTGGGGCTATTAAGGAAAATGCAGTATTATGGAGACAGAAACGAGACAAAAATGATTGCTTGGAATTGGAAAAGAAAGAATTCACAGCAGATGAGGTAGAAAAAGAGAGAACTTTTTCTGGTAATGGGAGAAGCCTAATAGCAGATTGTGGTGATGGCTGTCGTTTTCTAGAACTCATTTAACTGCACACTTTGCATGGGCGAGTTTTACAGTGTACAATTTATAACTCAAAAGCTCTAGAAGAAAAAAAAGAGCTCTAAGTAAGAATATAAAGTTCCACGTCCTTCTGGCCATCTTCTCCAGCTCTGTCTCAGAGGAGAAGGCACGCCAGGCCCACCGGTGACAAAATCTATCACGCAAGTTACAAGGCGAACAAGTCACCAGGGAAACTCCTTGAACTGATTGGCTTGGCACACAGCACGGACACAGAGAGCTCTCAGAAGACGGGCCTTTGAGAAATGAGAGAAAATCCAACACATGCACATTTAAAAATAAAATGAGCCATCCTGTCCAAGAGAACAATAATCAGAAGGAAATTTTTAGAAAATAAGAAACACGATGATATTTTTCACAGTTTGACTATAAATAAAGCTATTTTGGATGGATCCTATAATCTTTCTTTTGTTTCTTTTTTTAACGTTCCATGAAAGACTATTATCTCTCTCTAAACTGCTCCCCAGGCCTTCAAGAATCAGACAGTCCGAACACAGCATTGAGCACACCAGCGGAAGGTGGCGATTTCTGGACGCTGCAAGTGCTCGTGGCAAACCACTGTCACCGAGGGCGACTTCGGAGATCGGAAGGACGGTGTGGCCTCGGCGGCTCGAGACCAAATGTGGACATTCCCCCAGGAACTTCTCCCTCAAACCATGTAAGGTGTGCAAGGATCTCTGTACCTGTTTTAGAATGAACACCCACCAATACAGCATGGCCACAGAGACTCATGACTCTTGGCAAATTTTTATAAAATCGTATTTTGCATTATGCATATACCCTTATTACGCATATGCATATGTACAAATATAGACTTGGTGTAGATGAGATGTGAATCTGGAGACAGACAGAGACGAGACAGAGAGGCTGATCCACGGATACGTGGATACACAGATGCAGTAGCGACCGATTTTCCCCACAGGACTCTACTGACCAGTTTCTATCTTCGGCGAGAAGGACTCTCAGGGCGGGCACACACACGCACACACGCATCCACTTCCCGTGCAGAGTCAAGTTCAGAAACGTGTACAGGACGATGGGTCGCAGCCCTCAGCGTTCTAGACTGGACGTTACGTGTCCCATCAGCTATTTCTGCCAATGTTCACTCTCCTGGTGGCTCCAATGAACAGGGGCCTACGGCTCCTCGGAGCAGAACACGGAGGGGTCAGGGGGCTTTGTGACGTCACAAACCACTGCAGCCACACATCAGCCGTGCCCCAGAAGCCCGTCTAGGAAGCTCGCTGATGGAACACCAGCCAGCGGTGTAATACGATCATCGCTGCCCCTGGGTTGTGACTCCGGCCGCGTCCGTTAGTTCTTCCGCCGTGGCAGCAAACACGGCTGGTGCGTCCGCCCTGCACGCTCTGGGGGTCCTACTGAAGGCACAAGCAGGCTCTGCGAGCAAAGGCGTGCGGCACTAACTCATCGCTGTCGCCCGCTGAAAGTGGGTGTTAAATAATTTAATTCTAAATTTGGTACTCTACTTGGAAACGGGAGGTATTAAATATCAAAAATATGGATGTAATAAAAGTACAGCAACACAGGGGTAAATTAAGGCAAACCTCACACGTCCCGTGCTCCCACGTGGTGGGGTTGGGGGAGTGTCAGGATGGTAAATGAGTCAGCCCGAGGTATCATTTCACAGAGAACCGGGCTCATAATCTCCCCCTAACTGTGACGCCACATGCCTGAGCGATCACAGCACCTTCCCGGTCTGTGTGTTTCCAAGGCGGGCAGCACAGGGGAGCTTCCATTTCTGTGCGGCTCTGGGAAGGTCCCAGAGCTCCGTGCCCGGGGCCGGCCGCCCACGGAATGTGCCCGCACACCTCCCTCCCGGCTGGGCGTCCGAGGCCAGCCCGTCGGGTAGCATCACCATCCCCTCCCGCCGCTGTCCGTGGTACCTCGGTCTTGTCCTCACACAACACTCTTGCGGGGTCTCTCTTCTCATCCCTTGTGAGGTAACGTCGTCCATGATACTCACATTCCCTACTTACTGTGGCGTTGGATTCTCAGCTCGACCTGAGGTGGATGCACACTCCCAATGAGATGGAGGCTGCTCCTCCCAACAGCAGAACAGGACTCCGCCACACGTGCCATTCTTAAAAATCAGTGCACCTCTTCTGGAATATTGTTTTGTTGTTGGACAGTAGCTATTTTTTAAAATACAGCAATGAATGCTGCTGTAACATCTCCCCATGACTGTAGCTTCGCTTTAATCTGGACCAGATGTATCTAGAAATGCGATGTGAGGGTCACATGGACGTCCCTCCTAAATGTGATTTGCCAGATGCTGACAGATGCCTCTCCAAAGTGGATGAAGCACTTTATAATTACTCCAGCGCAGTGCACATGTTCTCCAAGGAAACATTTTATCATGTGCGTCTTTTCTCCCCTCCAGTATGATTAGAAGACACGAGCTCTAGCAGTATTGGAAACAATACCTCCGTCTGCTGTCTCCCTAACGCGGAAGTTATTAAAACACACTTGAACAGAAATGCTCCTGACAGGTTCTGAATTCAAACGCAATACTTAATAAAACCTCCACATGCAACGAATGTAATTCATCTCGTACTCTGGGAAATTCTCATTGAGAGCCTGGAAATAAAGCATAATTCTCCAGGATCTTCAAGGACTTGGAGGCACGTGCTTTGTCTATTATCCGGTCATCTTAACAATCCGAAAACAATGAATAAGTGGTTTTCTTAGAATGTTGGTCTTGATTATTTCGCTGTGTTCCCACGCAGGATTCTACTGAATTCTCCCAAGGGTTCAGCAAAGGCTGACATCGCGCGGCTGATGTTACAGAGAAGGACGCTTTACGTCTTACGACCTCTCTGGTGGAACGTGAGGTGGCCATCATGAAAATGAGAAACCTGAACCAGCGCTCCTGACTCACGCCCACGTCCCTCCACGCTTTGTGAAGGAGTTATCATTCGAATGACACCAGGTACGCATGTCGTGATCCGTGACTCACTGATAAGGATGACGCAGTCACTTAAGGCATCAGACAAGTCACACCTGAACAGGAAAGATGTGCTCCTCGGTGACTTTATGCCACCCTCTCAGTCTTTGATGCTGTTCAGCCCGGGTTCCGGACGTCAGAGGAGCTGAACTGTCTCGCTGATGACAGACTGCCAGAAAATATATCTAATCAAATTATTGCATTAATAAAAATAAAATCTCAAGATTTTTATTTTCCATCCCCGGGTCTGTGATCTTGGCATGGCCAAGCAGCATGCAAACTTGGCTTCGTAAAGCAACACGGATCTTGTCAAACAATCTATAAAATCTCTATTACAAGTCGATTCTGCCAGAAACCAAGAGGCCAGATCTTCCTGGCTTCAAATCTGGGCAGCCCAGCAGGTGGACAGAGCATCCAAGACAGCCTGTATTCCGTTCAGCAGTGACAGGGACAAACATACACCACTCTGATGAACAAGAGTCTCCACAGCGAACTGCAGCTTATTTTTCTTGCCTGTTTTCTGTATCTTCTCTTTTCCTAACTCAGAAATGACCCACGTTCACCACGGGAATTTCCAGAAATACCCACAGAGCAAATGAAGGGGGTAAACTCGGGTTCCCTGCGGCATCACCCGCGGGGGTGAGCGCTGTCAACGTGCTGACTGGTCGGCCTCGACCTTTCCTGTCCTCTTTTCGTTCATACACAAACTCGGTTGGACCGATGGCCGCAGGGGCAGAGGCCGGACCCGTCCCATCTGTCGTGAATGTGGGAGCGCACATCGATGTACAGCTCCTCCACCTCGTGTGGGAGGATCTGTCTTTGTCTCTGGTTTTCAAGGGCCTCCCCTGAATTCTTTCCCAGGATGGTGTCTTCACCGTCCCTGGGCAAGGCCCACACGGGGTCTCCGCCTCCCGCAGCCACCCATCCGAGAGGAAGGCTCCCCGGCCCCGGCCTGCCGTGTGCCTCTGGCTCCTGGCTCTTCGGTCTGGGTGTCCACTCACATCGTGACTCGCTCTCCTTATGCACTCTTGGGACTGGCCACCTGAGCACCCTCGTTCAGCTCAGTCCTGGACAAACTCTCCCCTGAGTTTCCAGCACGTGCATAACGTGTCTGGTGCGTTGCTAAGGTGCCTCCCCACCCCTTGTGTTTCTCTGGAAACTTCCGTAGGAGCCCGGCAGAGTGAGGGAGATGACCACATCCACTCCTTATAACCTGCTGAGCAAGGACTCGGGCTGCCCAACACACTCTGTCTGTTCTTCTGTCTTCGGAGCAGAAAAATGATTCTGAGCTGGACACACCACTGTCTGTAATAAAAGTTTCCCACTTTCCTTTGACATCTGATGCAGCCATTTGGTTAAGTCCTGGCCAAGGAGATGCAAGTGAAAACTGAGGTTGGCATGGGTTTTCCAGGAGGCTGGTGAAAGGGACCCAGCTCAGAAGACCCTTTGCTGCAGGTCAGGTGTGATGGCCGGCACCCTGGCAGCCAGATTCATCTGTGAGGATGAAATCCTTGCACTGGTGTGTGTGGAAGAAAGAGGGGGCCCGGGCCCTGGATGTGCTGGGGGTGTGGTACCAGCCCCAGCCCACCCACGTCAGGCGTTTTCTGGGTGAGAGAGGAATAAACCTCTTTCTTGCCTAAGTCACTTTTCTCTACGTTAAAAATTAAATAATCAAATAACCCTGACAAATAGAGTCAGGGGTACATTTATCAATGCCAGAAAATCCTCTCTTTGAACATACATTCATGGTTTTGTGTATCGGTCTATATTTGAAATATCAATTGTTTTTATAGTCGTTCATGTTTTTATTTAAAATATGTATATCTCATAGTGAAATATATTACCTACAATACACATAAAATTAGTGCAAATAAAATAAATGGATAATTATGAAAAAAAGATTAATTCCAGCTGTGTGCGCCTTCCTGCCTACGATCTTCTGGCAATGCACAGACACCATAAAGACAAGTCAGACGAACACGACCATCCACAGTCTTGCTGGAGAACAGAAAACCATGGAAACTTCTGCCATTCAAATGTATTCAAACCCATACCTATGCAACAGTGGCAAACTCTGGAAAACATCTGTGCAGATAAGAGCAAACAGATGAAAAATACACACCATGGGGCGCCTGAGCGGCTCAGTCGTTTAAGTGTCGGAGGCATGATTTCAACTCAGGTCAGGATCTTACGGTTCATGCAATCAAGCCCCACATCAGGCTCTGCGCTGACAGCATGGAGCCTGCCTGAGATCCTCTCTCTCTCTTTCTCTCTCTCTCCCTCTCTCTCTCTCTCTGCCCCTCTGAAACTTGCCCTGTCTCTCTCAAAATAAATAAATAAGCGGAAAAAGAAATACACGGCTTCTGTCATACATAGGTCTCAGCTCACACTGTGCTCCACACTCCTTCTTGGCTATGTTTAGTCCACAAAGACCAGAGAGGGGCATCTGGGTGGCTCAGTCAGGTAAGCATTCACCTCCGGCTCACGGTTCGTGAGTTTGAGCCCCACATCGAGCTCTGTGCTGACAGCTCGCAGCCTGGAGCCTGCTTCGGATTCTGTGTCTCCTCCTCTCTCTGCCCCTCCCCCACTCACACTCTCTCTCAGTCTCTCAAAAATAAAGAAAAATGTTACAGAAAAAAAGAACACCGTTTGAGACAACAACTCAGCATGGCCAAGCAGAGAGAGCTGTGATAGCCTTCACGTGTTAATACTATGATGATAAATAAGGTTTTCAACAACCCAGCGTTTCCAGAAAGGGAAGGATGTAGTTCAACTCAGATAAGAGACCTTCACTCCTTCCTGCTGAACTCATCATGACCACAAGTGCCTCCTTAATCCATAAAATTGCACCTGGGACAGTGATTTAACTTCATTAGCGCAACTTCGTGATCCGTGGTGAATTATCAGTGATACAAAATCCATGTCTCTCCAGCTAATTAAGCCTCCCTCTTTACATTCTGATGATCTGATTCTGACTTTTAAGAATAACTAAAAAAACATTCAAAGGGAGTAGGAAGAATTTATAAAGCAAGACAACTTCTGAAGCAAAACCTTCTAATAGTAAAATATCCGCTCTGGAACACATTCTCCAATTATCCTCCAGATAAAGAGAAAGAACTCAACTCCCAGACCACTCATGACCCCAAACACTGGAACATGATGTTTGGTCACTGAATCCCATACAGACAGAAGTAAAATGAAAAATTCTGAAGTGAGGCTAAAAGTTGAATATTTTAATAAATGTATCGGATTCAAAAAATGTAAATTCAGCTGTCTACATTTTACTAAGTGGGAATGTATGCACAGCGCAAAACATTCACAGTCCGGTAGTTCACAGGATAAAGTAACCTGCTCCCCAACTTCCTGGCACGTCCCCCCATAGAAATCATAGTTGGTTGCTGGACCCCTCTGCTCAGAAAAGTACTTTTCTCAGGGCGCCCGGGTGGCTCAGTCTGTCAAGTGTCTGACTTCGGCTCAGGTCCTGATCTCGTGGTTCGTGAGTTTGAGCCCCGCTTCAGGCTCTGTGCTGACAGCTCAGAGCCTGGAGCCTGATTCGGATTCTGTGTCTCCCTCTCTCTGCCCCTCCGCCATTCACGCTCTGCCTCTCTCTCTCTCTTAAAAAAAATAATAAACATTGAAAAAATATTTTTAAAGCACCTTTCTCTGGGTTTTCCCCAACCGAGGCTTTCACACACACCTTGTCACATGCCTTGTGACAAACAGGCGCACTGGGGACGATTCCGTGTGTGTGGTTGGCATCATGACACTTACAGTCACAGAGGTGAGGTCTAATTCCAGAACCGCAGCACACCACCATGTGTGGAGAGCCCCACGTGCACCAGAGGCTGCGCGTCTCCGTACGAGACAGACGTGTGCCCTGAGAAGACCGCGTAGTACCGTGGGTGAGCGTGTGAGCACACACTTAAACACCTGTGTCGGATACATGTTCTGTATGGTCACAATGCACATGCGTAAGCCCAGTGCGGGCACGCAGTGTGTGTGCATACGTAACATACTATACACGCATGTATAACAGTGCATACGCAGACACACACAGGTGCACACATGTATGTCTGTGTATGCGTGTGCTTCTTTCCTCTCCTCTGGACCCACAAAAAGAAACAGAAAACGGACATCAGGATCTACAAACGGATCAGCAGTTTTCTCCGTAGGGAACGGCACATGGTGTCAGGACCCTGAAGGAATAACTTGACATTCCACTCAGAACACCTGCTTCTCACAGAAGATCCCGATACTCGGGAGAGAGGAACAGAGGCCAGCGCCCTGCACGCGCATGTGCCTGAGTGTTCGGCAGAGGCTGAGTGTCTGTTCCAGCTACACAAGGGTAAAGGAAGCCCCTGCAGTTCCGACCCCGCCTTCAGGGGATGCGGCAGCTCAGAAAGTTTTCATATTTCTCCTCCAGGCCCGAGATAAACGGAGCCAATCCTTAGCCAGAGACTCAGCAGAAAAAGAAAAAATCATAAAAGTTTAAAATTGTTCAAATCTCTTCCTATTTTGTAGAAGACGTTACAACCACTGCTACTTACAACAACCCCCAAAGAAGACGGCAAGAAGGAGGAGAGAAAACAGAACAGACGAGCGGACGTCCTTCCCCCCAAACTCCTCTCCTTTCCCTGAAGAGGACAAAACCACCTACTTGCCCAACGGCTCGCCGCCTCCTGCCCGCCACGCACCCACCATCCGTCCGGCCTCACAACACGGAAGAACCCTTTCTTTCGCAGGTGGCACCTCATCTCCCAGCTCACAGGGCGCGGGCGTGTCTGGAGGTGCGGCCCCGGACAAGCTCACCACGCGGATCAGCGTGGCGTCCGATCACCACACACACATTCAGGGCAGAACTCCGACGCACATTTCTTCCTTTTCTGTTCATTCGCTCCACAAACAGATCTTCAAAGGCAAGAGCACAAGCCAGAGCCTGAGAATGAACAGCCCAGGTCCTGAGCCCCGATGTGAGCAAAAGAACCCAGGGCAGACCCTCCCAACTGGCATCAGATGCTCCCCAATAACAAACCCCAAACAGCGTCACAGCCATCAGTTGGGAACCGGGACCTCGATATTTCAATAAGCAAATGCAAAGAAAATAAACGTACTTTTCCAAACACTCAAGGCTCGTCACCTGACACCAGAAATCCAACGTGCTCTGTGCCTGGCTTTCATCTGCTTGCTACTCTCCAGCTGTCAGTGATGTAAAGAGCAAAAACCAGCCAACCTAAAAGTGGTAAAAACATGCGACCAGCCTAGGGATTCTCCAGAGCCCCAAATGAGGCTTCAGGAAACAGGAGTCAAAATCAAGAAGCACTGAGTTTCCAAGTCTCTCCGAGCAGCTGTGAGCTGACGGTTTCTAGTTTGGTGGGTCTCGGACACAGGTTCAAGTTTAAATTGTCTCTGGGTGATTCACATGCCCCGTAATTCCACAGCAGACACCCCACCATCCATCGGAAACTGCGTGCGCACAAACGCCGTTGCGTCTGTCATCCGGACTCTGCCGGCGTGTCGGGAGATCCACACACTCTCGTGTGTAATGTCTGCAGCACACGCATTTCATCAGAGACGCCCAGGCCACGGTGACGTGAAACACCACGTAGGTTAAATCCCACCCGCGTGAGCCGTCCCTGTGGGTGACCCCAGGCTGCGCTGGAATCCTAAGGAGGTCCACTGTGAACGGCAGCTCATCTTCCCAAACGACGGGCCCGTCCACCTTTTGAGGAAGCATGAAGGACACGGACAGGACCGGGGCGACCACGCTGCGAACTTGAACCCTCGGTGGGCCGCGGGGACTCACCTGTTTTCTGTGCCGTCGGACTTCTTCTGACAGACGATGACAGCAGGCGCGTACTTGCCGGTATGCTCCGTGCTGTCCGTGACCTCCCAGATGTCAGGGCTGCTGGCTCGCACCCCCACGACGCTCACGCCTTTCTTCACCTTGGCCCTGCAGGAGACAGTGAGCGCACAGCTCAGATGGCTCTGGGGACCCGGGGAAGGCGGCTGCCGCGGGGGCCGGTAGCTGTGAGCTCCCGTTAATCCCGCCTCAGCGACCAGCCTGCATCGCTCTGTCCCAACCCCCACCCCCCCCCAGCTACACCCAGGTCAACAGGGGGCGAGGGCGGTTCACTGAAGGTCGGCAGGCACGAGGGGCAGAGCCGCACTCATGGGGGCTTCAGTTTATAAAAAAAATTATAAAAGAACCACCTACAAACCCCCAGACCATGAAGACTTAGGCAGAAAAGGGAAAGGAAGGAAAACCGTGTAAGTGAAGTCAGGGATGACGCGTTTGCTGACTGTCTCCGCGGCCGCCTCCCTGGGCCACCTGGTTCCCTAACGGGGCTCAGGTCCAAGTGCGGGGCTGCAGGTCAGATGAGTGGGGACCAAAGACGCCCCGGGAGCGCAGGCGCCGAGGTTGGGACCTGCCCGTCTGCCTCCTGCCCGCACTGCCCCCCACGGTCCTCCCGGCACCCCGCCGCTGACTGACGGCGGACCACGTGCCAGGCTCTCCTCGCGGGTGTTAGAGCCTCACCTCGTGGTCACACGGGCCTGTGGGGTCGGTGCCACCAAGCGGCAGAGGACCGGGCATCACGAGCAGGTGACCCGGGGGCTCCGTGGGGCCACGCCCCGTGCGCCCCTGAGCACCACGCAAACCCATGTGGCTCGGATCTCACAGCCGCCCAGACTTGACACGAAGACAGATTTCCGAGCCGAGCGTGCTCTCCCCACACACACGCGTGTCACCCCCCGCCCGCGCGTGCGTCCCTGCCCCGTCGTCCGTGGCAGCAGCAGACATGCGCCCAGACAGGAGGGGCCTCACTCCGTCCCGAGAAGCCGGCGGGTGAGGACGGAGGAAACGGCCCACGGCCCGGGCTCCTCCGCTCTCTCCTCCCACATGTCGGGGGGACGCAGGGGACAGCGAGTGTGCGGTAAGCGACACGCTGCAAACCACCTCATGCTCCCAAGTCAGTCCTGCTGGTTTGCTCCTCCTCGTCCCCTGCAGGGGTGGGGGTGGCGCACAAGAGCTTTGCAGCCAGAGCGGAGGACAGATGGCCCGCGAGGGGCTGAGCCGGGGTTTGTCCTCCAGATGTGAGACCGCGGGGCCTGCACGGACGGGGAGGCTGGGTGCCAGCTCTGAAGCCCTCGTGCTCGCTTGGCCGGGGCAGGCGGGAGGGGCTGCGGCACCCAGGACGGGGGAGGGGAGGCCACACCTGTCTCTGACACCACACACGACCTCCCACAGAAGCAACTTTATAATTTTTTAAATGTTTATTCAATTTTTGAAAGACAGAGAGAGACAGAGTGTGAGCAGGAGGGTCAGAGAGAGAGACGGAGACAGAATCCGAAGCAGCTCCAGGCTCTGAGCTGTCAGCACAGAGCCCGACACGGGGCTTGAACCCGTGAACCACAAGATCATGACCTGAACCGAAGTCGGACATTCAGCCGACTGAGCCACCGGGCGGCCCGCACAGAAACAACTTTAAAGTGTGTGGCGTCACAGAGTCAACAGCAGGTCTGAGGCTGCCGTTCTAGAAAGGCCGGCTGGCATCCAGGCACTGGCTTTGGGGGGAGGGAGACCCCACCGTCCCCTGAGAGGAGGGTCCACTGTGCCCAACCCGTTTGTACAAACAAGACAGTCCATGCACGACACCTGCTTTCTTTCCAGCAGTCTGGAATTTTGTGCGCACCAGGCAGAGGGGCCTAGTGACCAGCCCCGGGGGGACACCCTGGGCATCTAGGCTCAGGTCAGCTTCCTGGGTGGACGACACTTAACACACGAACCTCACCCCACGCGTCTTTTCCCTTTGCTGATTTAGCTTTGTGCCCTTTCCTTCCCCGTAACACACTGCAGCCATGATCAGGACGTTTGCCACTCGCGAGTCCTCAACCCTAGGTGCGGGCCTGGGGACCCCGACACACAAACTAATTTCACTGTTCTACAAAGAGAAAAGAAATTGTCTCTCGGGCATGGCCCTCGGTGCTAAAGCTGACGGTTGAGGAGGTGAGTTTATATGGACAGCCTTGTTTCTGCATGAAAAAAAAAAATAGCACATTTTCGGTTTTAAATAATCGTCATACAAGCGAACACTTTGAATGCAGCCATCTACAAATTGGGAAGGGCATGCACAGGCCGGAGAGCCATCTTGTTTTCTGGATACTCCAGTGAAATCGGCAGGTGAATAAAGCTATGATTTCTGCCTTGCGGGAACTCAATTAAATAGCAGGCGACCGGAGGTGACGGCAAAAATAAAAAGTTCAATTCACTGGGGACAGCTATTATACCGAGATGAATTCTAAGGGCTGTCCCATTATTGTGCCCTGGAATTTTATTGAATCAAATTTGCTTCAAATAAATAGGTCATCATCCTGGATTTGGTGATCTTTTCATTCTCTAGGAGATATCAGCGCATGAGACTTTTCTGATACAGGACGGGCTCACATTTTCCTTACATTTTATTCATAAGTAGGTCGTGTGGAGCTCAGACAATGTGTCTCCTGTAATCCTTTTTAAGTGCTCAAGAAGGAACACGGTTGATTATTTAACCCAGGAAGTACCTAGCTTTTGTTGCTAATAATTACTGCAGACACCTGAAGCTGTAATGAATAGCATTATTTCTAATGGGACATGTTTTCTGAAATTTAGTGCAGGACGCCAGGAAGTTGACTTTCCGAGACAAGAGAACGTTTTCATGAGAGAAGATGCATTTCTGGGGGGTGTTTCAGATGTTCCGACCTGAAGAACGGACCCCTGCTCCGGAGAGATCACTAATGGCGAGCATGTATCAACTACGGTCGTGCAACAAACAGGGCGGTCATTCCTGGAAGTCACGTCTACACCACACACGGAACACGGTGTGCGTCGGGTTAATCATTTTAACGCACGCTCTCAGAGCCGTAGGGGGATGCTTCTGGAACCATTAAGAGGACATGGCACTTTGGTTTCACTGGGCTTGAACCAAGTGCCACTTCCTGCCTTTGTGACAACTGAGTTACTTATATTCATTAACGGAAGCTTTATGACCTATGTGTGGCTCAGTCAATACAGGGTAGGTTGACAGCGTCATTACGCAGAGATAAACAGAGCACTGGATTTCCAAAGACACGCAGCCGTCTATTTATACTTGAAAATATATCTACCGTAGTGATGGGGAGAGGCCGTAATTTCTGCCCTTCCTAGGCACACGCAACTGTGGACTGAAACACGTGAAACCTGCCTGGGTTCACGGCGTCCCGTGTTCTTAAACCACAGCAGAGCGACAACAATTTGACAATAAAATATTATGGGGAAAAAAAAGCCATAATGAAGGGAACAAAGCATTATAAAAGCCCAAAAGAGGGAAAAGCAGTTCTGCAGTTCTGCCTGGGACAATGTCATAAGTTTTGGGGAGAAGAATTTATGTGAGATACATAAGCAGGTATGATCCTCAGACGTGCTTTGTACTTAATAGAATCTGTATGTATGCTTAATTATAAATGTATGTATATATATATAAACATATATATTATTATTGAAAAGTTGCAAGAATAGTATATTGAACTCCCACATACTCGATATTGTTCTATGTAATTGGAACTGAGTCTTCAGGTAAATTCATATTTCCTTTGGAAGTACCCTAGAATGGAGATGTTTAAGTAAATAAAGTAGGACATATTGAATCACATTGCAAATACATAACAATTTTTTCCTTTTTAATGTACATTGTTTTAAAATTAGTTTTGCCTTATTAAATAAGAAATATTTGCTGACTACCAAAAACTAAAAAAAACAAGGTAATTTTAAAAATGCTAAAATAAAAATCATTAAAAAAAAAAAAAACAAAACAAAACAAAAAAAAACCACAGCAGAGCGACAGTACATATACGCCCACAACGATGCACATGCACATATAGATACAGATACAGATTTAGATACAGTTAACCCTCTCTCTCCTTCAAAAATAAATATTTGAAAAAACAGAAATCTCCGATCCGAGTGTTTCCTACACACAGTTTGTGCTCTCGGCGCCTCCTTTTCCTTCCGACTCTCCGTTCGTGAAGAGGGCGCAAAGGCCAGGCTTTCCTGCAGACACGAGTCCAAACAGACGTGCGATCGGGGGAAGCCGGAGTGCCCGGGGGATGGAACCGTGCGGGCATCAGGAGTGTGGAGGCCGCTGTCAGAAGCTGTGGACTGAATAACGCTGCCCGCACCCCAGCTCTCCCCCAAAAAAGTTCTGTGAATTCGTGACCGTGCACGTCAACTGTACGTGTGACCGAAGCAGGTTATTGGTTCAATGATTCATTCGACAAACGCTTTTGCACTTTCCAGGTGACATTCACAGCACGAGAAATGCAAATAAGGATGAAAAAGGCGTGTTTCGTATTGACATGGAACTCATGTTCCCATGAGAAAGAAGACACACACCACAGTTTTATGTTGGTAAGTTCGTTCTATAATGGATAAAAAAGAGCGAGAGAAGGGGATAGAGAGCCCAGCACAGAAGTTACTATCCTAGAAAGATTTAGTCTATTATCAAGCACCTGCCCAGTGGGAAAGCCAGCAATTAAACCCAGTGGGCCGGCGGGCGGGAAATACGTACACATACATGGGTGTCTTCTACATTGGATTGTTTTTCGCCTACCTTGTGAGCGGGGAGGGAGACCCCCCTTGTCCCTACTGAAAACAGACTGCCCCCCCACTGAAGCACGTGTTCACACGCCCACAACTTCCCGGGGATCGTGACGACCCCATGCAGACCAGCTAGTCCGTGCGGAGAAACAAAACCTTGAAGGACTGAGCACCCCTCAACACAGCTCCCCCCAGTGATGGCTCAGTGGATGGGCGGCAACAGAGAAGAGCTCATGAAGTTTCTAGAAAGACGGTCAGATTATTTGCCTCTGATACGAAAGCAGTAAATGTGCACACTGTCCACACGCCCACACGCGGGCACCGCCTCCTTGTGTGTGTGTTATCGACCCTCCCTTTGTGGCTCGTCCCGGGAACCAGCGATGGGCAAGAAGAAGAAAGCCCCATTCTTTGCAGAACGTAATGGAGTCTCAGAGATGGCCGCACACGGAGTCTTTCATGTGGTGTCCAGGAGACAGACGGTAGCTCTCATCATCGTTACTTTGACAAAGGCCTGCACACCCGACTCTTGAATTTCACCCTCTTTCCGTCTTGTCTGTACAATAATCAATCATCATCAAAGTCCCAATTTGAAAATAAAAAAAAAAACAGCAAAACAAAACACAACCCTTGCCATCCCCTGGGAGACGGGAGTGGAGACTCCAAGTTCTATGGGGCGCACATGTCCCCCATTCCGCCAGGACCATCGTCCTGGTGCAAGCAGGACTCATATTCGCAGAAAAGCAGGTCCGGTGACTAGAGTCTGTGGACATTCGGGGGTTCCCTGCTCCGGGGCACCAACACGGCCCCGGCGCTGCGCCCTGTGCGGCTCCCAGGCTTTGGGATGGGACCTAACCTACCTACGTCTGCAGGAGCCAAACCCTCCACTTTCAGGACAGCACATCACAGAACAGGACTGCTTCGTCCGCAGCCCTGGAGGCGGCCCGGGTTTACAGGAAGTGCCTAAATACACTTTTTTAATTAAGGGAAACATTCTAAGTCAAAACCAAAGCTCTGGGCAACAAACGCACACTCCCAGGGATGTCTTTGGGGGGTTGTTAATTTTTAATTAACGTTTTTTTTCATTGAAGAAATAATCCAGCGTACTGTAAGTATCCAAATGTTACAAATGGGGGTACGTGAAGTTTCTCTCACCGAAGACTCACCTCCCTAACTGCACCCAGCTTAGCGCCCGTCTTCTGGGCTATGCTGACTGTTTAAGAGCAAGAGTGACAGTGTCCACCTTGTTAGAAACTATATATGTATTTCCAAATGTATCTAGTAGATATGTCTCGATCAGCATTTATGGACCCACGGCACCCCGACTCACAGTCCCAGAGGAATCCGCTGCGTAGGCGATCTGGAATAACATCGAGTCACCCGATGCCCGTCCGATGGACAAATAGGTGTTTCCGATATTTGCTGCTCTAATCAGAGCTTTAGGGGAGCTACAAGCGTGCACACACGCACGCACACACGCACGCACAACCGCGTGTGCAGCATAAATGTCTAAAGAGGAACTGCCAAGCCAGAAGAGATGCCTGAGTTCAATTCCGACAAACTCGCTAAATTGCCAGAGAGACGCTACCAAGTCGCACCGTCCCCAAGAGGGTCTTCACGTGCCGTGGTCTGCCTTTCTGAGGACTGCAGATCTGACCAGTGAAAACAGTCTTTCATTAAGCCTGAGCATCATTGGATGCGTTTTTCATAGGCTTATATTTGAATAACTTTGCTTTTAATCAAATGCCTGTTCACTTCTTTGTCCATTTCTCTATTGTTTTGTTGGTCTTATTTTTATTGTTTATTAGGAAATTGGTTTATAAGATTGGTCCATCTGGAATTTATTTTTGTGTGAGAAGTGTGCAGAAGAGGGATCTGGCTTGATTTTCCCCCATATGGGTTTCATCGGGGCTATTTATTAAATGATTCACCCAGTACCCCGTGGATTTAAAATGCCATCTTTGATATATACTCAATTCGTCCACTTCGTAGGCTTATTTTTGGCTTCTCCCCTTGCTTTTATTGATCTGTCTGCCTTCTCATGAGCCAGCACCCAAATATTTTAAACACAATAGCTTATGACGTGTTTTAATATCTGGTAAGGTTATTTCCTTCCTATTCTCTCTCTTTTTTCAGGGTATCTTGATGCTTATTTCAACAAAAATCGTCTTCTGTTAGCACATTTTCAAAGACAGCCTTTCAGTTAGAAGGATAAGAGAGAGAGAATGAGAGAAAGATGTGCCCCTAAAACATCCCTCTCTATAATTGAAAATAACACTTAGCAGGCGATTAGGGGGTGATGGCCCCGGGCGGAACTTCTGTCCCCGAAAGACAACAGGGAATTACACTGTCACTGGGAACAGGTCCCTCCTGAATCCGAACACCAGCCCGGCCGCCTCCCACACAGCAGCCTTCAGAACAAGGACATCCCCACAGGGACCTGCAGCAACAGCCTTGGGTCGCGGAAACAGACGCGGCTGCAGAAACAGACACGGCGACCCACAGACAGTGGTCACTCTGCCTCCTTCTGGTGACAGTGGTTGGGTCCAATCTGGTCTGCAGGCTCAGGAATGTTCCAGGTGCTACCAGAAGAGAAGAGTGTCCCCCACCCCCGGGTCCTCATCCCTGACTTACGGTGAGTCTCGGAAGACAAGTGACTTCATCCATCGCACCCCGACGGGATGAACCGGGACGTGAGCTCATGGGTTGGAAAAACCAGGAGAAAAGAGACGGATCCTTGCTTGTAAGCGAGCCCAGGGCCCAACAATTACAATAAAATAAAATGGAGACCAAGCTTGAAGAACGCCTCCCTCCATCCAAGCAAACAAATCCCTTAGACCAGGCGAGCAAACCTAAATCCTGCTTATTACATGACCGTATGCAAGACTTGGGTTATTTCTTCCAAGTGCTTCTGATAATCATCAAAGACACTCAAGAAATCTTCCTCCAAGTGGTTTCCACCTGCCATCTGGGAACCCCAGTGTGACAACGATCCTCCGGAAGGTTAAACAGCTCCCACTTCACCTAGATATTGACCTCTGATGGCGCGTCCCCGACCGCGGTCACATCAATTTCTAATGTGAAATCGCCCAGTCTGAAACCTGGTCTTCTATGCATGTCACGCTCTTACTAAATGCTATTTTACTGGTCTGGTGAGTTTAATTTGGCTGTTTCTGGATCTCTGACACACCCAGGCTGGAAGCCAGAGCTCCCAACTCCCCACTACCCCAACTTTTAATCTGGTTTTAATCATTGTGAGTTCAGGTTTTATTTTTATTCCACTTTCACTTTTACTTTTTTTTTTATTCATGGAAAAAAACACTGATCATGAGATCCACGCTGTGAATACATTTTAATGTTTATTTATTTATGAGAGAGACAGCACAAGCGGGGGTGGGGAGGGGCAGAGAGAATCCCAAGCAGGCTCTGCACCACCAGCACGGAGCCTGAGGCGGGGCTCAAGCTCACAAATTGTGAGGTCAAGACCTGAGCCGAGGTCAGATGCTTAGTGGACGGAGCATCCCAGGCGCCCCTGGGACACATAAAAGTGCAGACAATGTGCTATGGGGACTGTCTGCAAAGACTCTACTCCAAGTAAGGTCCCGTGGACAGATCCCGGAGTCCGGCGTCCGGGGGACAGAACTCGGCCCCCAGCCCAGCTCGTCAGGATGGGTGCTCGTCCCTGTAAACCCCAGTGGGCAGCCTCTCACTGCTGCAATTCTGCCCAGACCTGACGGCCCGTTAATATTTGTGTACACGACATCCTCGGACCAGGATCGGGCTGGAAAGTATCAGTGTGTGGGTCTTCCTTGAAGACGTTCATGATTAAATATCACCTTTTAAAATTAACAAGCCTGGGGCGCCTGGGTGGCTCAGTTGGTTGAGCATTCGACTTCGGCTCAGGTCATGATCTCAGGGTTCGTGGGTTCGAGCCCCGCATCAAGGTCTGTGCTGACAGCTCAGAGCCTGGAGCCTGCTTCAGATTCTGTGTCTCCCTCTCTCTCTGACCCTCCCCTGCTCGCGCTGTCTCTCTCTGTCTCTCAAAAATAAATAAAACACATAAAAAAAGTTTAAATTAATGAGCTTAATTTTTAAAGAAGAAAGAACAGGGTTTGCACACGATCCCTGGCCCCACACACACCACCACTCTGCCATCAGCAGGACCCTTAACCCCACAGCCACACACCCCTTACCACTGATGAGCCCCCGACCGCACCTCTCCTGTTGTGCTGGGGACTGAAAAGTCAATACATCATGTACGAGTCTTGTCTGAGAAACAAGTGGAACTGTGCTGCGCTGTTATGAGATGTGTTTTATCCCATCTTACGGGTGAGGACAGGGAGGCACAGAGAGGTTAAGTAACTTGCTCAAGGCCACACAGCTAATGCATGGCTGACGCTTGTTCCGGGCACCCTACTCTGACTCCCTGAGTTCTGGGAGGTTTCTGTCCCCGTAGGGTATCTTTCGGCGAACTCTACAAGCCCGCCTGTCCCTCTGCAGGGCCCTCGGGGGCCGGGCGTGCAGGTACCTCCATGCTGCCCCCGGGGAACCAGGCCCGGCCCCACCAAACCCGGATTGAGTCACTGCATCAGGACCGTGTGGGGCACCCTGCTTCCAGAACCGAATGCGGCTGGCCAGCCCAGACGGTTCTGGCCTTGAGTTCCCGCCGACCTTCCCAGAAAACACCTCTGTCCATCCTCAGGGCTTCTGGCCGTCCTGCCTCGAGTCCTTCCGGTGAGCACAGAGATGGGATCCGGTCTGCCTGCGTCCCCCGTGCGGGTCCCCTGCCCCTGGAGAGTGACAAAATCTATTTGTTTAATCTGCCAGGGGTCCTCCTGGTGTTAAACAGGGAGAGTGTGGGGAGATAAGGAAGACTTCCAGAAGATTCTTCTCTCACTCACCCCATGAGATCCAGCTTTCAGGCTGACTGCTGCTCTGGGGACAAGAGAGTCCCCCTGGGGGTGTGACGGCCTGAACGGGGACCCCTTCCCTCTCTCCGGCTTCTGGCTGCGGAACCTCATGTTCACAGAGCTTAGAAGAGCGAGCGTCGGCCCCACAGCCCACCCCCCTCACTGGACGCACGTCACTTCTGCTCACATTTTTACTGGACTAAGCAAATCCCGGAATAACCTCAGGAGTAACGGGAAAGGTCCTCCTGGCGTCTCCCATCCTGAGGCCAACAGACGCCAAGTCCCCTCCACAGGGACACAGAAGCGGAAACCCACGGATGTGTTTCCAAAACCCACCACCTTTCTTCTCCTACAAATGGGACTCTGAGACTGAACGGCGGTTGCAGACGGTCTGAGCTCAGCCGGTGGAGGGTCAGACATGGGGAGGAGAGGGGCCCTCGGGACGCTGCTCTGTCACCTGCCCGGCGGGGCAGCTGCAAGGCCTTCTCGGCTTCTCTGCCAGGCACCTGGGAGGACGCCCTCACCCACCCCCTTGAAGCGGGCTCTGCCCCTGCGGCGCTCTGCTCCACAAAGCGCGAGCTGCGTGGACCCCTCCAGCACCGGCGGAAGCTGGAGGGGTTCACGCCTGCTTTCTCGTGGCGTCTCTCCCCCGGGCCCCCCGCTCCAGACGGCGCGGCCCCGACCGAGGACGGAGCAGAGCGAGGGAGTCCGTGCACCATCCGGCTGGCTTCAGACGCCGAGGGCCAGGGGTACCAGAGACGCGGCCGACCGCGGACCAGGCGGTCACCTGCAGACCCTCCCCTCGCTGCTGTGGGGCCAGCACGGGAGAATCCCGGTGCTCCCTCAGCCCTGCTTACATAGCAGACAGACGGCCCCGGTGGCTGTTAAAAACATGTTCTCTCTCATGTAGAACACAGAGGAGTCTCAGATTCCGCGGCGCTGGGGAATGTCTTTGATGAAGCCAATTACTATTCCACACTGATATGTTCGCCCGTGTTCTCATATTAAAAAAAAAAACCTGATAGAGAGACTTGATTTTGTAGCCCAGGAGCAGAAGGGGGGGCTCAATCCCTCTGCTTTCACGACGGCCAGAGGAGGGGGTCTGCTCAGAGGGGCGGCCCCGCGCTGCTGCACCCTGTCCCTCCGAAGCGCGTGTGACAGCCTCACGCCCCTGACTGGCCCGGAGGCCGGAGCCGGTGCCCCTGCCCGCACTGCCGCCTCCCCACCCCGGGCCTCACGTGCGGATTCACAGCCTTCCTGGTCGTCAACGACAAGGGAAACCAGGGGAGGCGGAGACAGACACTCGCATAAACGAGAAGAGACAGCTCCGCACGTTAATTGGAGAACTCGCACCTCCATTCAGCTCCCTTTGATCATCTCAGTCCGCCTGGAGCTCGGCAGACAAGGCAGGTGGTGCTTCGTAAAGGCGAACCCGTGTCCTGCGCCCCGTGCTCTGAATGCCGTCACCTCCCCTGGTGCCCGGAGGAAGGCTGGCGGCCACGCTGAGGTGACGGGACGGGACTTGGGAGCGGTCTCACGAGCTGGGTCAGCGTGCGTGGGTGCTTGTCTCGGGAGCCCGCCGCCTCCCCCCGGGGGCAGGAGCCCGCCGTCTGCGGGGACGCCCCACCAGCCCAGGCGGGTATCCGTCTGACGACCCCACTGAGGTCCCCGGCGCCACCTGCACCCCCGTCACAGGGAGCCTTCAGAGGTCCAGCCCTCAGGGTCCTGTCATCTCCTTGGCCTCTTCCTGGCTGAGGCCCCACCATCACGGAGCAGAGACACCCACCCCAGAGGTGCCCCTTCCTGGCTCCTGACCCACAGAGCCCGCGAACACAGGAAAAGGTTTTGTTGAGAGCATTCGGTGTGCGGTGCAGCAAGAGAGAGCAGAGTAACCGTGTTTGGACCCCAGGTGGAAACCAGCGTCTTCCCGCCCTCGGCGCTCATCAGAGATGTGGCTCTCCTGGAGAAAGGGGCCTTTCCCTGGGTCGTGAGTCACCTAGCGGTAGCTCAGGGACTGAAAGTAGCCCATGAACCTCTTATAGACATACTTTTATTCCATTTTGAGCGTATGAACCAGTATTTTTTTATTACAGGGGCGCCTGGGAGGCTCAGTCGGTTAAGCGTCCGGCTTCGGCTCAGGTCATGACCTCACGGTTCGTGGGTTCAAGCCCCACATCGGGCTCTGTGCTGACAGCTCAAAGCCTGGAGCCTGCTTCGGATTCTGTGTCTCCCTCTCTCTCTGGCCCTCTTCTGTTCTCTCTATCAAAAATAAAAATAAACATTAAAAAATTTTTTTATTTAAAATTACAACATTTCCTTTAAAACCCCGATTCTGGGGCTTGTCGTGAAACAGCGCCAGAGTCCTTGACCCGGGTGCCTCCGGAGCGCCCATCCGCTGCGGCTCCCACCTGCAAACAGCACGGATGTTCTTCCGTCTTCCCGCCCCCCCCCCCCCCCCCCCGCATCTCCTCGGGCCTCTCCAAACACAAACACCTTCCTTATGTCCGACCTGGGCTAACTCGCTCAGTCTTATTGGCTGCCTGTCCCCGGAAGGCAACGGAGTTTGGGATCCCTGTTTTTGTCTTTAGCCTCAACAAAGGTTCCAAAGTAGCAACCGCATCAGTACCGACAGATCCCAGTGGTCTGAGTGACAGCCCCGGGCCACGGAGGAAAGAGAGCTCATCGCCCTCCGACATTTTAGTTGGGGTGTAGAATATTTTGCTGGTAAGACAAGAGTAACACACACGGGCGCAAACAGGTTAGTCCTGTTCTGCTGGAAAGTGCTTATGCGTAGATTAGCGAGGCTTCTCTCTTGCTCTAAATTCCTTCCCACTAGAGTGTGTCTGCGGCAGCCTGAGAGTGAATGGAGAAACTGTGTTTGAGAAGAAATGCAACAAAGACACGAGGATGGTAAGTCCACATGTCACATGGCCAGCTTCTGACCAACCACTTAAATGTACGGAGATTGGGAATAGAAAGATTGAGTTTGCAATGGAAAGGAACGCTGTAACTTTGCTTGCTCCTGTATTAAA
Organism: Mungos mungo; assembly: GCA_004023785.1. NCBI lineage: Eukaryota > Metazoa > Chordata > Mammalia > Carnivora > Herpestidae > Mungos > Mungos mungo. The sequence continues at coordinate 69,522 of PISW01006206.1, read as the reverse complement.
TTCTGTCTATCCATCTGACTATTCAACTGCCTGTCTAATCTGCCTATCTATTCATGTATGTATGAATGTATCCATCCATCCATCCTTCCTTCCTTCCATCCATCCTTGCTTCCTTCCACCTGCCCATCCATCCATCCACCATCCATTTATCCATCCCTCCATCCATGTATCTATCTATCCATCTATACATCCATCTACCCATTCACCTATCAATCTACCATCTGTTACCTACCTATCATCCATCCATCCATCCAGCTACGATCTGTTATCTATCACCTATTGACTATGTATCTCTACCATCTGTCTATCCTCTCTAGTGATTAACTGTTTCCCTTCTAGCTCTATCCCTGATTTTTATGGTTTTTTTAGTGTTTATTTTTGAGACACAGAGAGAGAGAGAGAGACAGAGCATGAGTGGGGAAAAGGCCGAGAGACGGAGACACAGAATCTGAAGCAGGCTCCAGGCTCTGAGCTGTCAGCACAGAACCTGGCTTGGAGCTCGAACTCACAAACTGTGAGATCATGACCTGAGCCAAAGTCAGATACTTAGCCAACTGAGCCACCCAGGCGCCCCCATGCCTGCTTTTTAAATAACTCTCTCTTTTCTGGATCCGAAATCTTGATACCTTGCCCATCTATCACCATGTTCCCTTCACCGTCATCCCTTGCAGACGCACCTAGAAAATGTTACTATTTATTCCATCTGATATTTCCCAGCAAGTGACTCTTCTGTATTGGGAAGAGAGACCTGGAGACCAGCCTCTCGGTGGCCTGCAGGCTTACGGGGACCTGAGCTCATCTTGCTGGACTTTCTCAATGATGCAAACCCCAACGAGGGCAGAGCCTCAGGTCACCAAGCCTCCATTTCCAAGATACTGAAAGCCTGACTCCCTTTGCGGCTTTCTCCCACTCCTGACGGGCTTCCAGCCTCTTGGATAATCCTTTCCTCCAGCCCCACCATCGCTTCAAACTTCCAGTGTCCCCAAACAGGAATTCTCTCCAGCTATTTTACTGTCTCTCTCTGTCCTTCCAAAACACCAAATACCCTGCCAATTCGTAGGCTGTCAGTAAAAACGACGACAATAATAAGAACCGCTCCACATCCCTAACCCACCAGAGCGCCTTCTCTTCCAACTTGGAAAGAGAAGCCGATTACTCAGAATTTGGGCGGCCTCGTTCTTGACTGGTACTCAGCAGCTCAGCGGCACCGCCCCAGCACGGGAACACACTGTGTGCATGGGGACGTTTCTACCCTCCCTCAGAACATGCTAGAATTCAAGAAAGCCCTAAGGAAGAAAGAGGTGGGCTTCAGGCAGTCCCCTTTGGAAGAACCAGTCTTCAGGTGGCTGGGAGCCTGGTCTGCAGCCACAGAATTGCCCTGGGGTGACCTCTGGGCATCCTGGCTGTCGCCCGCTAAGCCGTGTCGTCCTGGGAAGTGCACACATGTTTGAACAGGCCATTTATTTCAAAGGTTTTGATCTATAAGAAGATAATCATCTGCAGGATAAATAGACTTTGCTGGACCATTTCAATCAATCTTGTAGTTCATATTTTGTTTGTATTTCAAATTAATGTGCAGAGAAAGGGAGCTACGATGATCTGCCCGTGGCCAGGCCTTTCCACCCTGTGAGCATCTCTCCTTCCCCCTCCCGGAACCTGAATGAAGAGCAGAACGTAAAGATAAGGAAAACCTTACTTCTCATCTGTTAGCGACAAGATTTCCTGACATTCTCGTGTTCATGGGTTATAGACAGTAGGATGAAAATACAGGCAGGCATAGGACACCTGGACACGTTTGTCAAAATGTGACGTTGGACCATGGGTGATTGGGTTCCGGATGATTTACGTGTGCTGCTTTGTCTCCTCGCCATCAGGACACTGGTCTCTGTCATCACGCAGGTGTGTGTCCTCAGGTGAGGGTGAGAAGGAGCTGAGTGGAGCAGCACACTCTCTCTGACCCCCCCGCCTGCACATCCACCTTTGCTTCGGGAGGATCTGAGGGTGTGCGCGGCGATGGGAGGAACGTCCCTCTGTTTCCTGGTGTGTTCGTCCTCTAACGTAAACACCTTGTGGCCGCCCCTCCCACCCATCACCTGTCTGGGCACCAGAGTGGGGAAAACGTGCCATTACTGTCGCAGCCTCCGCTCCGCCAACACCTGGCCACGTGCACCTGCTTCCCCACTGAGCGAGGTCTCTGAGCCTCTGCTCTGCCTTGTGCTCAGCCAGACTCCTAGCGCATCCCTCGTTACCACGGGGCGCTCCTGTCTCCCCCGCGGATGGGGTGGGGCTCCATCTCCCGAAGGTGTTCTGGGGGAAGCCCAGGGCTGTCTCCATGGCGGTTAAAACGGCAGGAAAGACCGCAGACGCGACTACTGCAACAGGTTCCCCTCTGGGAAAGAAGCAACCAGAAGTCATTTTGCAATTTGGCTTGGACCTTTCAGACATCCAGTGGTCCAATCATATACTCCGAAAAAGTACTGTGCGAAAAGGCAGCCCCCCAATCCTGTGAATCTATTTAAATTGAAAAGAGTTAAGATCGAATAAATTGAGTTCCTCACTTTGCACAGCCACACTTTAAGAACTTGAGAGCCACATGCGGACAGGGGCTAGCAGATGACACAGTACAGGTGGGGAAGGTTTCCATTACCGCAGAAAAAGCCAAGGGACAGCACTGCGCTGGAATAATTTCTATGCTCCCCCAGGCACATTTTAAGGCTGACATTTAAAATTTTCCCTCCTAAGCTGCAGAGGTTGCGATTTTCAGTATATTGTAACTATTGACATTTAAAATTAAACTGTTATATCATTCTTTTAAAAGTATTCACTGGAATCCAAATACCATGGTGATTTGATACCCACCATTATTCATTTAAAAAAAATATGCAGAGAACCTCTTCCTTCCCAGACTCGAATTTTATATTTGTTTTTTTATCCTTGAGCTTGCATATTCATTGTCTCTTTCACTGAATTTTATCCTAATGTGTTCTATTTTTTATGTCTGAAAGTTCCTTATTGATCACTCTGTCATATGTTCTCTGCAACAAAAATAGGTATATGAATTCAAATTCATGTTTTGTCTTCCTCCACCAGTCTCTAAATGTGGTTTTTAAAATTCTAGATTGAGATTCATTACAATTGGATTCAATACACACTTGAGCAGAGGCGGTATAACTTTTAAAGAACAGTTATTCGACGTAAAACAGGGAAGGACTAACAGAAACGCACCAATTAATCATGGCAGTGTGCTTATATGCTACCTTATGCTAGAGCAACCCTGAATTTTACTGGCTTCAAGTAGCAGATTTATTTTCCTGCTCATACTTGAGGTTCTATGTGACCAGAATTCAGGCTGGCGGAACCCATATTCTGGTGATGTCATCACTTCCGGGGGCTTTGGAATTTCCCAAGCCCAGGAAGACAGAGCAGGAAACCTCACCTTGAGTTTCATAGAGGCATCTACGGGGAAGGGTTGGCCAGAGCAAGTCACGTGGCCACGACTTCCCGTGTGGAACCAGGGCAAGCATCCCTCCTGTAGGGCCCCATCTGGACAGAAAAAAGTGAAGCAAGTCTAGCAAGTCCAAGCAGGAGGTCTTTATGAGGAGGCCGGAGAAAGCGCTGGCAGGCTGGAGGTAAGCATCAGGGGCCCCTCCCGCCCTCCTCTGCTGCCCGCAGGGCTGACGGGGGTGACTTCCGACCCTCGCTCCCCAGACCCTGGGGATCTTCACTCTCTCCGTGAAGCCAAAGCACCACACGCCTTCTTTCCTACTTTCCAAATCCTCACGCCTCTCCTCTGCAGACTCTAACCCAGAATCACACAGGAAAAGGAGGTTGGGGACACGGAGGTGTGGGTCATTGTCCTGAAATACAGAAAAGAATATAGAAGGGGGTGCCAGTCACTACGACCTGGTGAGACAGGTCCTCGAGCAGGGACACTTCCCCCAGTCACAGCACATGCCAGTGGATTAGTGGACGAGGGCCCTTGGTTTACGGCTAGGAGATGGGTTCAGGGTTAGTTCAATTCCAACATTCCTGTTTTATGGACGAGGTCCTTGGAAACGCTGAATGGAGTGCAGTTTGATGCAGCGATGCACCTCAATGCTTTGAACTCCCCACGGGGAAAAAGTCACATAGGATCCACCATCCAAAGTAAGATGTAAAGATCTGACCATGGGACCAGGTCCCCCTCCTTCTATTTTCTGGAAAGCAAAGAACTCGAAATGCTGTGGTTTGCAAAAAATTTGTCATGGAGTCATTAGCATGTTTTGCTTTCTCAAAGGCACCCGCGTTCCCGGACTGTCGATGCCCAGAAGAGGTTACACCCATGGCAGTTCATCGCCGTGGTCCTACGTGGGTGAGCAGGGCGACTGTGATGCTGAGCACCCCCACTTCGATGAAATCTTGGGCTCACTTTCAGGAAAGAGGGCGTATGGAAGTAGAGAACTCAGCAAACAGATTTATTTTAAAGTATTTATGTCCGTACACTTCCTGAATGGGTTTGCAGGACGCCAGGCAACCTCAGCAAAGACCTGGGGAATTCAAACTTCTCTCAGGAACCCAAAAGGGGAGTAACGCTCTGCTAGGTGAGTAATCACAACGCGGTCCACCAGCACCCAACTGAACACACCAGCTACTTTCCCAACAGGTGCAGAGGCTGTATGTGTAACAGTTTATGCACCTGAGAGGCTATATGAGGTCAAGCCTGAGAGAAGAGATGGCAAATCTGTGCATTTTTAAATGCTTATTTATTATTTATTTGGTGGGGAGCAGAGAGAGAGAGAAGCCCAAGCAGGCTCCACACGATCAGCACAGAGCCTGACGCAGGACTCTACCTCACAGCCCTGGGATCACGACCTGAGCTGGAATTGAGAGGTGGGACTTAACCGACGGGGCCGCCCGGGCACCCTGGGAAATGTTTTAATTTCCTTCTACTTCACCTAACGAGCAGATGTCACAGTTTAACCCAGAATCCTTCTTCCTCCCCAAACCTGAAGCGTTCGCAAATAATCAGCTCATGTGCCTTGGGCTCCACTCTAGAGCATGTTCTGGAAAGTCAGCTGGACAGAATTTTTGACACTGAGCCCCCCTTATCAGATTTCAATTCTTGTATTATTATTTTTTAATGTAGGAAGAATAAGTACTTGCTTTCTGTCGCTAAATCTAATCAAAATCTAAAGATACAAGGACATTTGCATACTGACGACCTGCTGGTAAGAGAAGGCACATGTGATAAGTCACAGACGCCAGCTTCAAGTCAAGAGAGAACCATGAAGACGAGTGTGGATGGCAATGCTCAACTGTAGGGCCAGAGAAACGTGGGAACGTGCAGAGAAGATAGATTTTTGTTCAGTGGGAAGAGTCTCCTGACCCTCAAAGCCAACTGAAGTTTTAGGGGCAAACTCATGAAATGTGGAACTATGGAGATTTCCAAGACCAGGTCCAAACACCCATTGATGAGCACTGAGAGATCCAAGGTTACAGCGAAGAAACAAAAGCACTAGATGTGGGCACCCTGTGTGCCGGGCACTTGCTAGCTGCTGGGGAAACAGCAGAGGACAGGCCAGTCCTGGTTCCTAGAGGCAAGAGTGGGAACGAGTCCGTCAGGTCAGGGCGTGGTTCGCCGCAGTAACAAAAACACCTACAAGATGGTCAACACCAGTTCATGTCTCCTTCCCCCACATGAGCGCCTGGACTCAGCACCGTCTCTCTCGGGGACAACCAGCAGAGGCTCTACCATCAGGAGGGTTGACGGACACCTCATGTGGGGAAGAAAAGATGGAAACTCCCCCCGCAGCCCCTCCGTGTGTCCACCTGGGAGTGACATGTCACTTCCTTTTTTCTGTCTCTTAGTCTGAAAAACCACATGAGCGTGCCTAACCTCACGGCGATAGGGGAGAACACCCCACTTCCTCCCAGAGGAGATTCTGGTGAGCAGCAGCAATGGCAGGATAAGGGGACAGACATTAACTGACTACGTGATGACAGACAGTGGGGAACGCAATGGAGAAAAGTCTAAGGCGCCGTGAGAACGCAGACAGGGCCTCTGGGAGGTGGAGAGAGCCCCTCTCTCAGGAGAGCACACGCAGCACAGGATGCAGACAGAGCTGGCTGGGTGAGAACCCGGACACCACCCCTGAGAGTCGACGACCTGATCATTAGGACTCGACCCGGACCACAACTGGCCTTAACTTGGAATCCATACTCCGAATCAGTCTGTGGGCGCCTCGTCATGCGAAGGTCATTCCCAAGGCCCAGGCCATTCCCAGGGCTTCGAATCCTCCTGCCTGGGCTTCTCACGCAGCAACAGACAGCAACCCTAGTTTCTCCAGAACGAATCGCATCTACGCCACACGAGGCGTGGGGCCAGCTCTGTTCATCGGAGAAGGCTCCAAGTTCCTTCATGTCACACTAATAGTCTCACTGATTGAAACTCCGCAGCAGAGACGAGAACTGGGAGTCCCTGAGATGCTGCGGAGTTAGAATAATTTATGGAGAGCGGTCTAGCACAACATAAGCTATTTAAAGCTGCATAATATACCCGCAAACTCTTATTAGGGGCCGTGGTTTTCAGCCCTATGAGACAGAAGCCAGCCATCATTATGCATCGCCATGAAAGCAGATTAAAATTAAATCAATTTGTTTATCTCTGGGTTCTCCGCCCAATTAACAGTTCAGAGCGAAAGGCATTCTGTCCAGATACGAGGACAGCCCTCTTTCAAATCGAGATATTAAAAATATAAATCTCAGGAGGTTTTGGTGCTCAATGTAATTATCAAAAGGGCGGAAGAGCAGTTGGGCCTTCGCTCATGAAAGGTCTGAGCTGCAAGTTCCGAGCTGGGCCTCCCGGATGCCGTCCCCTTGAACAGAAGGAAGGTGATAAGCTTGCACGTAAACTAATTCAGAGCACAAGTGGATTTCTCTCCAGAAAGAGAAATGCCACTTTATTTTGATGGCTTTGTGTGCGTGTATATATGCACATATATTTTTTGACAACTTTTTAAAAGCAAAACACTAAAACTTTGGGTGGAAATACATTACATATTTATTAAGGGATTCATAAAATTTAAGAGGACTTCAGTTTCAACTAACCAAGGACTTCTTTCTCCAAGGTTCTAAGCCCCTGGCTCAAAGGTGATTGCTTCCGAGCGTGAGAAATCTGTTCTAGATCGTCCAGGTAATCCTTGCGTTCTCAAATCACGTGTTTGAAAGGTGCCGTGGAATTTGCCAATTCTTCCATGGCAGAATTTAATGGGTCTGGGGCCTATTCTGTTCTTAAGGAGGAAGGGAAAGTTGCTGTGAACCAATTTCCTCAGTTGGAAGGGTACTGCCTACCGGCAAGCAGTCTTACTTTCCATGAAGACACTGAACAAATCGCTGGCAGACGACCAGACAGCAGAGAACAGATTACAGCAGAGGACTGTGAGCAGGCCCCAGGCCTCCGCACTTCCCAGAACCCCAGGGAGCTATAGGAAGATCCCACGTTAGCAGAAGAAAGACCCGGATTCCAACCCAAGACCCAGCACCCACGCTCTTCGTCCTCAGACAATGAGCCTGACAATCTCTCCGAACCTGTTTCCTCATATGAAAACCGGTGAACAACACACTCAGTCCAATATGGGGTTACGTTGAGGATCAGCTAACACTGGGCGTGTACAAGACCCTAACCACGGATGTGTATTTCCACCGGCCCAGAATGCAGGGAGCTCTTATTTCTCTGTTCTCTGACGTACCTGTGATCTGCCGTGCTTCTGGTGTAAGTGTGTCTGTGTAGGGATGGAGTTGGATGTAGGTATCCTTCCCCCATCCTCCTGCCTTGATCTTTGCCTTGCCCTTCTTGAGAGAGGAAGAGAGAAGACACAAGACGGAGACAAGGCGCATCAGCACCACGGAGCACTGCAGCTGAGCCGTCAGGAAGGATGTAAGACGGACATTGACTTTTCTGGCAGGTATTTCATTCTGTGAGAATCTGAAGGACCGAGAGCCTCCTCCGCACTGAACACCAAAGATGAGCCGAAGTTCTCCCTTCGGGATGAATGGAGGACCAGGGGTGGGGGTGGGGTGGGAGCAGCATGGCCGGGAAAAGACCTAGGATTTTGGGGGGTGGAGGAAGGAGAGAGACATCAAGCCTCTACCCAAATGCCTATCTGGACTGGACTCTCATATCTGGGGGCCAGAACCAAATACTTTAACAAGTCCTGGTTACAGGAACCAATCGGGCAACCGTCTATACTGATGCAGCTGTCCCTGACCTGGGACAGTGACCTTGACCTGAAACAGTGTCCATAACAAAGGAAATGGTAGCAAATAAAGCATCAAACCGTTGGTTGGAAGCAAGCAGGTGTCTAGTTTGGAACAGTGACTTTTACACGTCAGTGTTATTTGGGGTATAACAAAGGCATTTCACAGGATTTGCACTTACTGCTCCCAGAGAATCTGGTATGCCTCAATTTTGGCAATTATCTAGTCAACCTGCCTTATTTCACAGACGGGAAAACCACGGACAGGAGAAGCTGAGTGACAACGTCTGAAATAAAGTGCTCATCAGTGGCAGCGCCAGCCTTCTGAGCAAAATCTCCCTGACTTGTTGAACTTATTAAAATAAAAGCAGGCATTTTCCAGATACGCCACATGGCAGCTCCTACCAAAAGGCACGGCAGATGTCACATTGCGGTGACAAGATCTGACCAAGAAAGAGGACATGACCAGACAGCCTGGTGCTCCCTGCGGCGCCCTCGCGGCACCATCTGGGACAAGGATTTTTTTCTCCTCGAGAACTTTGTGGATACAGGACCCCACAACCACTTTCTTTGGACGACTGTCCCGAGCATCTGCTCTTTTTGTCACTCAACTTTCTTTCCTACACTTCTTTGAGGAAGCAGTGCACTTCTGTTTCTCCAGAGAACGTTTCAATCACCGTCTCATGCCCTGTGGCTTTGGGGGAATTGACTTTGCTCTTGGGGGACCGAGTTAAAAGAGGGCAATTTGTGGCTTACTTCAGGGATTCTCCAAGAGGCCAGCAATGCTGCAAAGTCACAACTATTTTCATAATAAAACCAAGATGCTAATTCACATTTTTCACCGGGCTGTCGTCTGTCTTAACGGTGCAAAGGCGGTGGTGGGTAAAACTGCTGTCAGCTTCTTACGGATGGAGGCAGTGAAGCCAACTGTCCTAGCAGTTATTACGTGATTCACCGCCACGCACACTGTGAAAAACGCCAATCTTCCTTCAGGACGTCCTTGAAGCGACAGTAAAAGTCACCAATGTGTGTTGAATCTGTGTCCTTGAAATTGTGTCTCTTTAATGTTCCATGTGGCAAATCACACACGCCGTTTCTGCTACTGACGGAGTTCTCCTGGCTGTCTTGCTCATCCCTGAACCGCCAGCGGGGCCAGCTAGCTCCTTTTCCCACAAAACACCACTTCCACTTACAAGAACGACTAGCAAACCATGGTTATTCAGTGTGGGTATGTGACAAACATCTTCTTCCTAATGAGTAAAGCGAGTGGGCCACTTTAAGAGAAATAACCCACACTATCTGCCCCTGATGACCAGATTACAGCTTTCGAGCCAAAACTGCAATTCCAGAAAACTGTTATCTGCCACTGTGATTTCGGAAGCTTCTTCAATATACGCAGGCTTTTTCTGATGAGACTGGTGCTGTATTCGACGGGAAACGTGGATTTGGGGTGCTGTAGAACAGAACGGGTCCACACTGGGAAGTCTTGCATAACTGGTAAGTCGGTGTTTTCCAAATGACGAATGTGGGACAGCACACCGCAGTCGGGCTTGGCAAGGGAGACCCTTGAGTTCTGGGACCCGCGTTGCACCTCATCTTTTAGAAGCCACCACGTGACAAGTTTTGGTGTAGTATTAAAAAAGCACATACACACAGTGCTCTGAAAAGGCTGTTAAAATAGTGCTCTCTTTTCCAACTGCATACACCTGTGAGGTCGGTCTATCCCTACTTCAATAAAAACAGTGTTATCCCTGCAGATTGATTGCAGGAGCAGGTGGTAAAGAGAATCCATTGGCTCAGACATTTAAAAAAATTGCCAACATGTAAAACAGCACAGCCTTTGTCATCCATTTCATTTCAGTTTAGAAAACAGTTGTTTCCCTAAAGAAATACATTATTTATGTTCATGTGCAATGGCTTTACAATTGCTTTTTTAAGTCAAATCAATAAATACACACTTTAAAAGTGCCTGTTTTAAGTTCTGAATGTGGTAAATATTGATGAGTATCACCTAAATGAACAAACAGTTTTTGGAGTCTTCAATAATTTGCATGGATGTAAGGGAGTGGGAGACAGACAGGGCTGAGAAACCCTGCCGGAAGCCAGCAGCACCAGCCCCCATCTGACCACAGGGTAAGAACAGACCTGGGACTCTCACACAGCAGTGATTAAGGACATGTGTCCAGTGTTCGGGGAAGAGGAGAATTTATCTCATCCCCCACCAGCGCTTCCAGAGGGTCTGCCAGGGGAAGTCTGAAGGGAGACCTCGTGCCTGGGTACTGAGTGTGAATCTCTGGACGGAGCAGCTAACTTGGAAGGCAGAGATCTTAGGGACACTGCCTGACGTGCTGAACTCTGCTCCCGAAGCAAACTTGTCGCAAGGGTGTTTGGTTTCGTGAAGCACAAATTCGTTGTGCTGCGAAGTCACAATGAATATGTTTTCTGGTGCTTGTTCAACGGGAACCTGGGTCACAGGACGGCTGCAGACGACAGCCCATCGCTCCGCACTCCGTGATGCACTGCATTGGGGAGCACGTCCCCACCCCCACCGCCAGGACACGGGCCACCTTCACCCCCAGAGAGCAGACACGCCCCAGAGTGCTCAGCACCTGTGGTTTTCGACAAAACTGTTCCTCTGTTTCGTAAACAGGAGCTGTGATCATGTTCAAATCATTCACTCTGAAGTCATCTGTTGTTCTGTCATCTTTTAAAAAAAAGTCTCAAATCGAACTGTTCTCTTTGTTAAGAAGGACCCCTGAGGGGCGCCTGGGGGGCTCACTCTGTTAAGTGTCCAACTTCCGTTCAGGTCACGATCTCACAGTTCACAAGTTTGAGCCTCGAATCGGGCTCTGTGCTGACAGCTCAGAGCCTGGAGCTGCTTCGGATCCTGTGTCTCCCTCTCTCTCTGCCCCTCCCCTGCTCATGCTCTGTCTCTCTGTCTCTCAAAGATAAATAAACACACACACACACAAAAAACAAACACATGTAGAAAGGGCATTTCCTATGAAGTATTTCTTTTTTTTTCCATATTTTATTGTCAAATTGTTTTCCATACAACACCCAGTGCTCTTCCCCATAAGTGCCCTCCACCATCACCACCACCTCTTTTCCCCCCTCCCGCTTCCCCTTCAACTCTCAGGTCATTTTCAGCATTCAATAGTCTCTCAAGTTTTACGTCCCTCTCTCTCCCCAACTCTCTCTCCCTCCTCCACTCCCCCGTGTTCTCCATTAGGTCTCTCCTGTTTTCCTGTTAGACCTATGAGTGCAAACATATGGTATCTGTCCTTCTCTGCCTGGCTTACTTCGCTCAGCATGACACCCTCAAGGTCCATCCACTTTCCTACGAAGTATTTTTTAAAGAAAGAAAGAAAGAAAGCCCTTCAAACATTAAGAAATGCTTTAGCAATAAATACTTATGTTTGGGTCATTTTATTCCACATTTTTAAAATTTTATTTTACTTTATATTATTTTATTTTACTTTACTTATTTTGTTTTACTTTATGTTATTTTATTTGACTTTAGGTTATATTATTTTATATTATTTTATTTTACTTTGCATTACCTTATTTTATCTTACTTTCGGTCATGTGCATCTCCAATTCACTGCAGCATGTGTGAGAGAATCCACATATTTATCATTCTACCTCTGAGTTGGCTCAGCAGCCATGGAGACAGCACAGGCACAGGTTTCCGTGCGGACGCACAGAAACTGGCTCCCCAGGTCGGGACCGCGGCCTCAGGAGAAAGAGGGACGAACGGTCCGCCGGCAGGACAGGGCTCCTCAAATCCCAGCGCCCGGATCACCAGGACGTCCTCACAGCACAGGACGCTGGCGCCACCCCAGGGTTTCTGGCTCCGCCGGTCTACACACATTGCAAGGCTAAGTTCCCAGGATACCCTGGGGTTGCCGTTCCACGGCCCACACTTTGAGAACCAGTGTCCTATATTAACTAAGAGCAAGACAACGTGGGCCATTGTCAGAGACAAGCTTCCACAAGCGAGGCCTGGAAAGGCCAGAAGAGTAAGAAGGCGTGCGGCAGGTGCTGGGGGAAGAGCATCCTAATTAAATAACCTGACCGGTAAGATTTCAAAGGACGAGAAAACAACAGAACTCTTCTGGCTTAGATCAACTTACATGTCGTTCCTACGGCACCAAAGGTGCAAACACGCCCAGGAGACCGGAGGCTAGGACCCCACTGAAGGCACCTGGGGACGGGTTCGTTGACACGGGCACACAAAGGGAGATCCAGGGGTGCCCAGGCCACCAGCCTCAGCAGCCACGCAAACATCGCCCTCTTCTGGGCCTGACCACCGATTCAGATGCTCCCTGAAATCCCACTGTGTGCTAGACGCTAATAAACCCGGGAGTGATGGAGATGAAAGGACAGCAAGGCACTTCTCCTCTGTGTTTCACTGTGGAATTAAAACACTTTTGTGTTTCAGATTTTAAAGGTTTGTTTGGCTTTTCGAGATGTAAGACCTTCCTCGGGTCAAGCTGACCCCAGTGAAAAATTACCAACCATTGTTTCCCTCTCCAGCCCTTCTGCGTGAACAATCAAGGGTTGGGAACATCTCCGGAGTCCGAAGATGTAACCCATAAATTATAATTTACAGGTTAACTTGTTTCCTAAGACACTGCTGCTGGATCCCACCCTTTAACCGCAGAGTTCTGGCTTCTGGGCACCTGCTTCGCCTCCCCTTCGGACCTGTGATTGGTCACTTCAAATCTCTCCTGAGACAAAGAACTCTAAAATTGATAGGTCACTACCAAATCTTATGTTTGTGTGTCAAAATGTGATTGACCACAATAAGATGCTGTAAACTATGATCAGTTAACGAAATGATGACTTATTTTGTCTTGCCAAAGCCCTTAACAACCCTGAGCTCCTGCTCAGCAGCGCTCTCCTGAGGACTTGCCACCACCCGGGAGGGGCCGTTCACCCAAACTAAAATAAACCCGTCCACCATCTCCGTTTGTGTCTGTGGGTTTCACTCTCGGTGACTCGCTTCGGGAGGGAGAGGTCTAACAGAGACTAAGATCGCAGAAGGCGTGAGCACAAAATAAAGGTGTCGCATCAGGTTATGCAACATGCCGATTACATAACGCCCATCAAAGCCCCACCTGCTGGCTCTAATGAGGCAACAGCTTCATTTTACTAAATGAGCTCTGCCGGGAGATGACCTCTGCTGAGCATGGAGATCGGGAAACAAAAGTCAAGGCCAATTATCATTCAACTGCCATGACCATGGCAGGAGAAGGTGGCTCTTTCTTTCCTTACTTGGGTTGTTGTGGCCTGTGGGTGGAAAGATGCGCTGGGTACTCTTGATACGAGTGGACACACATCCATTTCAACTCTAAATCCCCATGAAGCAGCGGCTGTGTGGATTTTAGAGGACGGCAAGTAAAGCCAGCAGCATCTTCAGCTTTCAAGGAAGAAACTCATGAGAAGGATGCTTTTTTTAGTATTTTTCCATGGGCTGAATCAAATCAGGCAGAGGCAACTTGGTGGATACAATGGTGGGGTCAAAAACCCAAACCAAATGTTCGGTTGTTAGTTTGGATGCTTTGGGCTTGAAGTAACACCAGACCATCTAGAAGTTTCTTAAGTAGATGAGGGGTCTTCCGTCGGACAAACCATTTAACCAGACAAAGGGCCGCTCAGTAAAGACTCTGCCATCTAAGCCTGCTGGTAGTCTTCTCTGGGTCCCATGACCACTGGGCACTTCCAAGCATCACACGGTGACACAAAGACACCGGAATTAATTTTGTGTCATCTAGAAATAGACCTTGAGACAAGAACTCAATGCAAAGAGTCTGTTTGATGGTGGCTCCAAGAACCACGGGCAACAGCTGGAGAAAAGCTGGGAAGGAAAGGTGACTGGTTACAGACTCGTCATCACCCAGGTGCCATTACGGGCAACGTCAGGGTGACCCCAAGGGTCCTGGAGTGCTACCCACTGAATCAGGGACAGAATGGGGTGTTTGGAGCTGCCCTGGATACAGGATGAGCACTGTGCCTGGGGGTGTGGGTTGTGCTAATTCCACGTTAGTTCTGACCCCAAGGGGCTGGGCCACATGAGCACCAGTGGCCCCAAGGAGCCCCTGCATGAAGTGGGGGTGCCAGCACTGAGTCAGACCGGACGTATGGAGGAGATGGAGGATGAAGTCGCCAGGGCACCGACACCACCTGTGGAAACATCCACCGGAGAGTGGGGTGCCCCCTCCCCTAAGCTTTCGACTGTTGCTTCTGGTGGTTATCGATGGTTTTCCTCTCACGGAAGGAGAAAACCTTTCTCGAAAGCCCCTCAGGGGGCACCTGCTCAGTCAGTGGAGCATCTGACTCTTGATCTCAGGGTTGTAAGTTTGAGCCCGACACTGGACATAGAGATTACTGGAAGTAAAATCTTAAAAAAGAAAAGAAAAGAAAGCCCCTCAGGTCACACACCCGCAACTGCAGTCATCACTGAGGTGGACGAGATCACGGCCACGGGCTCAGCCCCTGGGGCAGGAAGGGGGTCGCACGGCCCAGCACGGGGTGCTCACAGCAGCGAACGGGGCTCTGTGGTCACCAAGGAGAGAGGGGCGGGGCCAACCTAGGAAACAAACTACGTCTGCTGTAACTGGACTCTGTGTCAGGTGATTCCACTCCACGCACATGTCACCAGAAGAGAGGATGTTCTCCTCCTTGTCTCCCGATGGGCATCGTTAAACAGAAATGTAACTCCTAGTACAGGTCGGCTAAAACCCCCCAAGAATGCGACAAGTTATTTGCAGATTACCCTTCATTCTCCCTTCATATATTTAAATTTAAAATTTAGGGGTGCCTGGGTAGCTCAGAGCATCTGCCTCTTTTTTTAATGTTTTATTTATTTTTGCCACAGAGAGAGACAGAGCATGACAGGGGGAGGGGCAGAGAGAGAGACACAGAATCTGAAGCAGGCTCCAGGCTCTGAGCTGTCAGCACGGAGCCTGATGCGGGGCTTGAACCCACAAATGTGAGATCATGACCTGAGCCGAAGTTGGGCGCTCAACCGACTGAGCCACCCAGATGCCCCCTTTTTTGTTTAATTTTTTTTTTTTACATTTGTTTATTTTTGAGAGACAGGGAGAGACAAAGCGTGAGCAGGGGAGGGGCAGGGAGAAAAAGACACAGACTCTGAAGCAGCTCCAGGCTCTGAGCTGTCAGCACAGAGCCTGACATGGGGCTCGAACCCGTGAACTGTGAGAACATGACCTGAGCCGAAGTCGGAGGCTCAATGGACTGAGCCCCCCAGGCTCCCCACATCTGACTCTTGATTTTGGCTTAGATCATGATCCCTCGGTTTGTGAGTTCAAGCCCCACATCGATTTCTGCACTGACAGTGCAGAACCTGCTTGGACTCTCTCTCTGCCCCCCTCTCTCTCAAAAAAAAAAAAACTTAAAAAAAAAAAAAGAAGAAACCAGACCCATTCTTAATCTGGTATTGATGGAAAGGGAAGGAAAGTACAAGGCACTGTCCCACAGAAGCGTGTTATTCAGAGATGAGGGGAAGCATGGCCAACAAGAAGAACCTTAGGAAGCCGGCCACCCCCCATTATAGACTGTAGACTGTGCAGTTCCCAGATCGAACACGTGAAGCTGGGAGATGATGGTGACCCGGCAGGTGAGAGCAGCACCGTGCCCGGGACCTACGGGGCTGACGGGGCTGCTCACATGCTCTTCCAGGCTTGGGATGGGGCTGCTCCTGCCCGGCGCCCAGTCGGCACCCCAGAGCTTGGGTTCCCTGTGTGTCCCCGTGGAGGCTCTGCCTGCTTAGAAACAAGTCTATGCAGTCAGCCCTGTCCACCCGAGGCTCACTGTGTGGCCCCAACCCATCCGAATGTTCTGTCTTTTGCTTCCTAGTTCTTTATTCCTTGTGCTCCAACGCTCCCTGCCCCTGCCCCGCTCTGCGGTGCCCCAGAAGGAGGCTGTGCCTTAGGAAGAGTTAGACAAAGTCTGTTGTGTGACTGAAGCTGCCTTCTTTAATCACTTTGTTCCCCATGTAAGAGGCAGAGGGGCATGAATAGACACAGCCAGGAGACATGAGCTGGTCCCACATGACCCAGGCGCCGAGCCTGTGCCCACCAGCCTTGGTCCCTCCCCACGACACCAGGAGTGTGACCCCTACCTACAGACTCACATCGTCATTATTTTGAGGACCAGATACCGCACGGCTGGGATAAGGAGAGGGCACTGGGAAGGACCCCACAGTCCATTGTCCAGACAGAACTAAGCCAGATGCCTCAGGGTTTGCAAACAGACCAGAGGAGCCCAACCTGAAGATAGCCCGTTTGCTATTTTCATTGCCCCAGGGACCTTTATCAAGCACCCAGGAGCTTCAGTTCATTGGGTGTCCACCACACACAATCCAGAAGACGCCCAATTAAGCCGTAGTATTTTTTTTTTCACAACTAGGTGAGTAATTAGCATGTCCATCTGTATCTCAGTTCAGATAAGTAGGTGGAGTCAGCCGTCGGTCTCTCTGACACTAAAGTCTAAGGTCCAAATTCTCCACTGATGCTTCTTCAACATAGAACTGTGGATGGCGGCAACTTGGAAAGTGTGTGCACAGACTTTCTTTATTCAAGTAATTCACAGTAGCTTTATGTAGAGTAGCCCCACCTGGAAACAGCCGGACGACCCCAAGAGGATAAGGAATAAACCACTGACGGTGTTTTCATACAATGAAAAATTACTCAGCAATGGACGGGAATGCACTAATGATACACGGCACATGGACGGACCTAAAATCGTATTCCGAGTCAAAGCAGCATCGTACAGAAGAGTATGTTTTCTATGATTCTATGCACTAAAAACGCTAGACGGGGCGTCTGGCTGGCTCAGTCAGTAGAGCATGCGACTCTTGATCTCAGGGTCATGAGTCCGAACCCCCACATTGGGCATGGGTCCTACTAAAAAAAACTCTAGAGCATGCCAACCCCCTCTGTGGAGGGGGTGATAAAATAGAATATGGCTGCCTCTGGACGGGGAAGGAGTGGGCGCTGCCTAGAAGAGGCACCAGGTGCTCTACAGAGCCTGAGCGTCTCTATCATGACAGGAGTCTGCATTCGGTAGAACTCCTCAACGGCCACATTTCACTGCGTGTAAATTTTACATTAAGAACTCTCAGCAGATATTGGGCTCCTAACAAGAGGCATCCTAAAATATCTGGATAAAGCATACTGATGTGTGCAGCTTATTTTGAAACGCATCAAAAATAAGATGGATTCATACATGCAAAGGATAAATTGAGAAACACATGAAAACACAGACATAATTAAAATGTTAATTATAGAATCCAGATCGTGGTGATATGGCTGCTAACTATAAAATCTGATCAACATGACTGCGTGTGTAAAGTTTATGGAATAAAATATTGAGAAAAACATACATGCTTGAGCTCCATCCATTCTAATCAGGATCTTTGGGAATATGAAAACCCAAAAACGTTCCAAAAAACCTAATGAAAGGCAAAGATGTTAGACTCATGAGGATTTGGATTTCTGTTTTTCTAGGGAGGCAACGAGGCCACAGGGCTTAGAGCAGCGGCGTGCACAGCAAAATGCCTTTCAGAAGGCCTTTCCCAGCCGCTGGCTTGTCCGACGGCAGAGAGCACGGGGGTCGGTGTTACGGTGCCTTCTGAGCAGGGAGGGAGCTGAAGCCCAGAGAGGAGCGTGAGGTGTCCAAGCTCACGGAGCGTGTCAGAATCCATTAGGATGAAAACTCAAGGAGCGAGGCCAGGGCTTTTCCACAAGATCACACTGGGTCCTAACATGAACGCTTCGCAACGCCAAGGTTTGCCCGGCCCCTCTGGGCTCTCCGGTATCAAAGGACAGATGACGGAATGCAAGATGAAGCAAATGGAAAAGACCCCCAACTAAGGAAACAGCAAGGTCAAAGTGGTAGGAGCTGAGAAGCCCGGAGCCAGAGAAAACTAGAGGCAGACACCAACTGTTGAGCCAAGGGCAGCTGCCGGCACGGAGAGACGGAGCCAGAGAAACAGAGGAAGCCGGACCCTCCAGGAGGACGGCTGATTTCCTCCTCCTGTCTGCCAGGCGGTGGAGACGGAGTCTGAGGAGACCCTTCTGCCACCCGGAGTACGGAAGGATGTTTTCTGGGAGGGGTGGTCACGGAGACCCGCAATGCCCCCGACCAGTTCCGTCGCCTCACTACAGCTAACGGCGCACGCAGGGTTATGGCTCCCCAGCGGCTATTTGTTGAAATGATTCAACGCTATTTGCTTGCCTGCAGGTGTTAGAAATCTCTCCCTAAATCAGTGTGGCGAGAATCCTTTATTGCAATGGTCAAAACTGAAATGATTAAGGGACTACACAAGCCGGTTGGTAAAATAAATGCACAGGTGTCTAACAGAAAATAGGGAGTGTGGGAATATGTGGCCAAATGAAGTGTCGGGGTCCCTAAGGTTGGTACATTCTAGAAAGATCCAATCGATTGTTGCCAAATGGAAACATGGACCGAGTGTTGTCAGATCGGCTTATCCAATGAAATCCGATCTACACGTGTGAAATCTACACATACGTTGGATATTAGTTCAATTACGTATTGAATGATTTAAGTATTTTTCAGGCAACTCACATTTATGAGCCAATTTCAACCCATGGGCCTTTGTGTCAAACATTCACTTTCTTTCTCTGGAATGATGTGCCGTGCCCCACATCAGTTAGCTGTATTCAAAATAATGCCTCAAACAGACCAACCCGAAATACAGTGACTCAAAGCAACAATTTTTCTTGAACGTTGCGTGGGGAGGGGGTCTTTCAGTGTGATTTTTAACAATTAATAATTTTCTGAATTTGTAATTGAAATAGACTCACAGAATGAGTTCCGTGAAAATGGAAATTCTGTCTCATTACCACAGTAGGCCATTATCCAGAAGGGGACTTAGCAGTAGGTGTTGATCATTTGTTACAAGAATAAATGAACAGTTGCCTCTCTAATATTAAGTACATTTTCTAAGGGGAAAAATGCATTTTAATCACGAATGCTGATCCCATCCTGTTTTTTGCCCTTTTTAAGGAGAGGAACTGAATTTATTGACAATGTTACTGCAAGAGGAAATTAGAATTTCAGCTCAATCAATGTACCTTCTTTCATATGTCAGGAACAATTAGAGAATTTTTCCCATTAGAGATATCTTAGCCTACATTCTTCCAGAAATAACTTCTTAGATCAGTATGGTAGGAGTGGTTTATTTGGAAATGTGATTTCGGATGCAGGAGGGAGATGCGCAAGGCATGAGTGGAGGAAGGACAGTGAATAGGAGATGTAACATCAAGCTACCAAAACAGGCAAGCGCTTGCTTGACCCAAAGGGTTTTCTGAGGGGCCATGGGGTCAGCGCTGAGCTATCACTTGAGGGAGGAGAAGGGGAAGTCGGCTTCAGCTCCTCAGTCGGGCAAAGATGAGCCCCGGACGCATTTCCTCGTCCACATTTCCGGGATGCGCACACCTGAGTGCCAAGCGGTTCCTTCAAGGTGAGAAAACCGCAGGAGAGAAGCAGGCCACCCCCACGCTGCGATGTGAAGTGGCCAGCTGACACTGGCGCCCGCCCAGCTGAAGCCAGGGGGAATCTAGTCACTGCAGCCCGGGCCCCGACCGTGCTGGTGGCTGCAGCCCTCCAGGTATTTGCCCAAACTCATAGAGCCGTGTACCAAAAAAGAGTTACTTTCATCGTTTGTAGGTTCAAAACCAACCTTACAAACATGATTTGGGTGCTGTTGTTAACGGTCACAGTCCTGGCCACTGGGGAACTGGAGGCAAAGGGACCTGTTTTCACATAGCTTACTTTCTAGCAGCAAAGGACTCCGGAACAAATAAGCAGGGTAACTCCACCGGGTAATGAAAATAAAGCGGGATGACATGAGAGAGGATGAGCCTGCGTTACAGAGAGCAACGTGCAGCCCACTCTGAACGGGACTCAAGGCGACGCCTGATTCTTCTAGAAAGAACCAGCCACGTGCAGAGAGGGATGCGGTAGCTTCACCAACCACGGTTCTGTCAACACATTGGGAGTCCTTTCCTGATTGAAAAGACCAAAGGGGGGGAAAAGGTAACTTGTTTCTGTTCTAAGTGACCCTTTTTGTTTTTATTAGTACAGTAGAACATTCTCACATTTGTTCTGTCTTACAAATACACAGTTCACTTTCTGAAACTCAGTCGCTTATGTCCTATATGGAGAACTTGCTTTTCTTAACCTGGCCTCAGTTCAACACGGATCCAAGTTAGAAATCTTAAACCACACTCCGTAGTAACCAGGCTAGAGAGCCAATAAGGAACGATTTGGGAACAAGTCATCCTAAGTATTTAAACATCTGACTGGAGGAGCTCATGACAAGAAACTCAAATTGTCAGAAAGTTTCAAAGAAGAAAAATAAGACTCTGTTTTTCTTCTGCCTGTCTCCACGGATGCAACTTCTTTTTTGAGTTTATTATTCACATAATTGATGGCTTTCTCCAATCTCTGTACTTTTTTCCCCCACTTAATAATAGATGTTGGAGACTGACTCGGATCCACCGATCACACTCTGGTGCTTTCTCCACTCTGTACACAACTGATGGACCAACAAGCAGCTAACCTGTTCTCCTTCAATAAAGCGCGTCATGGCCCCCAGCCTTCAACGGTATAACTGACACCACAGTGAGTGCCCTCTATCGAACCTCTGCGCACGGGACATAGGTCACATTCTTAAAAACAGAATTTCTGGATGGGCAATGATGTTCATTAAAAAAAAAAAAGGAACAGTGGTGGATGTCAAACTGCCTTTCAACATGACTGTACTGGTTTAAACTCGCAATAATGATGGAGAGAGCCCCCTTTTACACGCCCTTGCTAGTGCTTTTCTTCATCAGGAATTCTGGTCCACTCCAACCTGCTGGATGGCGATCGGTGCTGCTTTTATCCTGAACGAGGCCGAGGATCTGCTTTCGAGCCATCTGCAAATAATTTTGGCAAATCTTCTGTTCTTGTCATTTGACTATTTTTATACTGAATTGTTAGAGGTTTTCTTATAGTTTATTAGAGCTCTTAATTATTAAAGAAATTAGCCCCTTTTATCCCAGATTTATATGTAATAGTTACTTTGTATGCACTGCACACAGTTTGACTAGAGCTCACTCCACCCCCCCTTTCAAATATATAACCTCTGTATCGGGGTCAGCCTATCACCTGTTTTTTACAGCCCACAAAGTAAAACTTTTTAATTTTTACATTTTTCTTAAAATTTTTAATCTTTATTTATTCTTGACAGAGTGAGAGAGACAGAGCGTGAGCAGGGCAGGGGCAGAGAGAGAGGGAGACACAGAATCCGAAGCAGCTCCAGGCTCTGAGCTGTCAGCACTGAGCCCGACGTGGGGCTCGAACCCACGTATCGCAAGATCATGACCTGAACTGAAGTCGGACACAACCGACTGAGCCCCCCAGGCGCCCCTTAATTTTTACATTTTTAACTGTTGGGGGAAAAAATCAAAACAAGAGTAACATTACACATACTATTCAAATTTAAATGTCTCTAAATAAAGTTTTATTGGAAAGACAGCTGCATCCATTTGGTCTCTAGCTGCTTTCACGATACAGTTGCATAGTTGAAGAGCTACCGAGCCTAAAATATCACCAACGGGCCCTTCATAGGATGAGTTAACTTCAGGGGAACTTAGATTTGCTGTTAGTCCTTTTCTAGTCGAGTAAGAATTCTCTACAGACTCAAATTCAAAATGGTGCTGGGAAGACATGACCAAGTGGTCCAGTCGCACACAGTGATAAAACCCATACACCAGCCAGATCGAGATGCGACTCTCCTCATCTTTTTCTTTTCTTCATTGTTTCTTTTGGAAATGGTCATACATGGGATGTTTAAAAAGAGTTGGTTTTGAAACAAACTCAAATGTGCCTAGAAAACATTATAGTGATCTTACTAGAAATCTCTTATCCACTTAAGTAAAGTTATCAAATTAACTTTCCCAGTGGCTTGTCATTTTTAGATTGCTTCCTTCCATCCTAGGAACTGCTGACTTACCTCGAAAAATATCTTCTTTTATTTAGGAAATATTTGGGGGAGGGGATGTATCTTAATCACCAAAATCTGAAGATATTCTCAAAAATCTAGATTTTTTAAAAAAAAATCTTGCTCTCCTAACGTGCAAATAAGGGCCTTTTACAAAGGACTGTTTCCTGATATTAGAAAATTCAATGCTAGAAAATTAACTGCCAAAAAAGTAATATCTACCATCTTTATTCTCTGTCATTGAAACGGGCACAATGAGATCAATGTTTTAAACAAACATTTGGAAAAGGTAATAAAATTTCACAGACTCGTTATATAATATTTTCAGAGGTTTTCTCATTTTTGAGATCCAGTAAGATTGGAGGCCTTTGTATGAATTTAATAAACTTGAACTGGACCCAAGGACTATATTCAGATTTGAACTTCTAGCAGGTGACTCTGACGCTGCCGTGTGGCTGTTTCCTGTCCAGATGCTTTACGTGAACAGGAAACGCATCACTCCCGTACCTGGTCACACCTGCCACCTTACAAACCTACAGAAGACAGGTTTTCTCAAGAAACAGTTTTATGTTGCTTTTTAAAATTCTACATATGTTTTCCTTTCTTTTCTGAGAAAGACACTTTCTGCTCATTTGGAAAAAGCCTGCTCCCTGCCGTGAGTTACACGGAAGCAATATCTTAGTAATTCAACAATGGAAGACTCATGGACATCTAACCCCGGCTTTTTAAAGAGTCATAGGCAATTTAATCCTTTAATTTTTAGACTGCTGTTACTAGTCTTAGGGAAGTTTCCGGAATAACGTATTTGGAGGGTAGGGGGAGAATAATGTATTTTAATCAGCTTAACGATAACCCACAACCCTCGGACCAACTAAGAATAATGTATTTTAAAGAAGATCAAAGAAACTTGTAAAAGTAGGCTTTTCTGGGCTCCCATCAAGTAACATTTCAGAAAAATAATTTGTATGGAGAGTTGGCCAAGGGGCATCTGTGCGTTTCAGTCACTTAAGCATCTTGACTCTTGATTTCAGCTCAGGTCACAACCTAATGGTTGGTGAGACTGAGTCCCCCATCAGGCTCAGTGCTAACAGTGTGGAGCCTGCTTAGAATCCTTCCCCCACTTCCTCCCCCTCTCAAAATAAATAGACATTAAAAAAAAAGAGTTGGGGATGCCTGGGTGGCTCAGTCGGTTGAGCATCTGACTTTGGCTCAAGTCATGATCTCACGGTTCATGGGTTCGAGCCCTGAGTCAGACTCTGCTGACAACTAGCTCAGAGCCTGGAGCCTGCTTCGGATTCTGTATCTCCCTCTCTCTCTGATCCTCCCCTGCTCACACTGTCTCTCTCTGTCTCTTAAAAATAAATAAAAAACATTTAAATAATAAATAAATAAATAAATAAATAAATAAATAAGTTGGCCAAGAAGCCCTATATCAGAAATATCCAAAAAAACCAAATGTATTCCCTGTTGTTCAGTGTTACATTTTTCTCTCTGCATGAGCCGACTGGAGTAACTTCAGAGCTGACTTTCTGTTATTATTTATTTTTATTTAAATAATCGGGAATTTTTAAGTCTTGGGAAATTTCTCTACATCTTAAAAAAATCTTAGGTTAGTTTAGACATTGTTCCTGAGGTGGGTGTATGACAGATAAGATTATTATGCATAAATAAGTGTTACTTTGCCCCTTGCTGATCTTTGAGCGTGCTCGGTGGATTCCATTAGCAAGATGGTGGATGAACGCTTGTGGCCACCCCTTGCGTCTGGGGTCTCCGTGCAACTCGCTTTGGCCAGTGGACGTGAGCAGATACGACACAAGGAGGTTTCACCAGATGTTCTCAGCTGCACCCCCGCCTTCACAGCGGAGAACATTCCTTGGCTCCCCACCTTGGTCCAGGGAGGGGGCGGGACCTAGCTGGCCCGGCCCGGGCTCCATGGGGCTTCGCTCCAGCCTGCAAGTTGGGTGCGCTGCATTCCTTCGCACGACAGTAGATGATTTGGGATAACGGAAGATCAAGGCTGCCAGCCTTCCTTCAGTAAGTACAGTGAGGTAACTAATAACAGGATGACAGAACAGCCCTGAACGTGAGTGTCAGCTCCCCCAGGGGCTGGGAGAGGAGCCCCATCCCACGGGGGAAGGGGGGTCACAGAAACGAACTCATAGGACTGGATCTTGGCTCTGCGCTTTCAGTCCAAGGGGCCTCAGGAAATTACCCTATGTGCCTCAGTTTCCTCATCTGAAACACGAAGCAAAAAACAGGACCTACTTAATAAATGGACCTGCTTAATAAATGCAAATAAAACCATTAGAACAGATCAGACACACAAAACACGTCCAGTGAACAGCTTTGGTGCCATCACCGGTAATTAAGTAGCAGCTTCGTGATTCATTAAAGAGGCTTCATCTACACTAATGACGCCTACGTGATTATCTGAGTGGGAGAAAAAAATTCAAACGATTTCAATAAAATGCGAGAAAACCCTTATCTGCCACTAACACGAGCGGAACATCTGAACAAGGACCGTGCTCTGCTGTGAAGAGTCAAGTGTAATGTCTGCACACCGCCAGGCCCGGGGCGGGCACAGAGCGGGGACGAGGCTGGGGGGAGAAAGAGCGCACGTCCTGATGCTCTACAGTCTATCAGCTTGTTCTGGGCCTCGGGAACCCGCGTAAACGATGAGCAGCGTTTCAAAGCTTGAGAAAGTGGAGCAAACACACTGCGGGCAGTGGGCTCGGTCCTCGAGGGACAGGCATCGGCCCTGAGCGCCCCTGTGCATTGCTCACGACCGGACACGTGACGAGCGTTCTCAAACGATTCCAAGCGCACAACTGACCGGTGCACTGTGTGATGCTGATGCGCATTTCCAAGCTTGATTTAAAAAATATTCCCTGACGTGAACTTCTCCCTTGGCTTCTTTCAAAGGGACTTCAAATTAAGATTGTGGACAGTTTTGTTTTGTTGTTTGCAGAAAAGAGGCATCTGGAGGAAAGGATGAGTAACACAGATGCTCATGGGCCCCGAATGGAAGTACAAATACAATCAACGTGCCAGTGAGATGTGTGTGTGTGTGTGTGTGAGAGAGAGAGAGAGAGAAGGCAGAGATTATCTTGATAATTTTATTAAATAAATGCATTTGCATAAGAAAAGCCATGAATATGTAGGGGAAAAAAGAAGAGAAAAAGATTTGCCATAGTAGACGTCAACGTGCACTGTAAAATTTAATAACAGTCATTAAACAAGAATTGTGTTGAAATACGAAGAGATAAATAGATCCTTGGAGCGGAACAGAGTGTCTAGAAGCCGAACCCCGTTCCCAGTGGGACCCGTGTTGACCCCTGGGGCGCCTCCTCTCCCTGTGCGTACAGGGTCACCAGACGCCTCAACCGCCTTTGCAATTAGATTGGAACCTGCGCTGGGTTTTGTCTGCGGAACATCCTGTAAGGCACATCGAGCTCGCGCTTCACGTTGTGTGTTCGAGCCCCCAGCCTGCTCGGTCCCGTGGCGTCCGCCCTGAAGGGCGCGGGGAGTGGATGCCAACACAGCAGCACGGTGAAGGGCCCTCCTCCCTCAGACTATGCCGCGCGGGGCCGACACAAGTCTACTCACGACACCGAGGACCTGCAAGGCTCATGTGTCACAGCGCCACAGCCCGGCCTGTTTGGACTCTTACGGGCATGTAATGTGTAGCAGAGACAGCAATAGGGTTTAAAATAAAGGGAAAAAGAGATTCATAAATGGCATTCGAATAATCACCCATTCGCTTTGAAATGAGAAGGCACATACCACACCCCACCCACAGCACTCCACTGGGTTCACACAGCGGAAGTGCATTTTCATCCGTCGAGATGCACTTGGAGATGGGGCGAGAGACCACGAAATCAGTTGGGAAAATGCTTAACGAAATAGTCAATGAAAGATACAGATTTTGGAAAAACTAAGCATGCAGTAGTTTTAACTAGAGTAAGACTGGTCATTGAAAAACGAATCCCTCCAGAGACCCCAGAAGTCACACTTTCACGCCTGTACCCACGGGAGGACTCATAGTTGTTGGACAGACCCTGCCCTGCAAAGACCTTCATGCACTGTGGCCTCCGGCTTGCCCTGTCCCGCGGGCCTCTGTTCCACCCAGCTACCCCGCCCCCATCACTGCCGAGGCTCCGGGCACTGGTCAGCGGAGCGATGGTCTCCAACAGCTGCCGACGTGGATTTCCAAGTCTGATTTTGTTTTTATATTTGGTGAATCAATGTTCAGCAGACTCTGTCTCACTCATGAGGCTCCAGCGACAAAGCCTCCTCCACAGTGCTCCGGGCACAGCTCCTGGGATGCTGAGCTGGCCCCCTGGGATGACCTCCCCTCCCTCCTGGACCGCCAGGACCCAAACTCCCCAGTTTGCACCCACCACCCCCCAAGGTCCTCTCCCACCTAGCACTCCCACGGGCACATTTAAGAGCATATGTTTCCAAATGCCACTGTGCTTTCTGTCCCTTTTTTCTCATCTAGTCTTGCCAATCTGGCACAGTGTCCAAAGAAGAGGACAAAGAGTTTGGCCCTCTGGTTGTCGCTCAGCTGTGGAGGGGACACACAAGGGCCAGGTCTCAGTGGCTGAAGCAGAGACCGAAACCGGCAGAAGAGGTCAGGCTGCCAGTGCGTGAGCAGCGCAGCCTCATGGGCAGCGCGGTGGGGACGCGGGTGGGCTCCTGGCAGCTTCGCTGTCCTGACTGTCGGGTCCCAGACGGTTCACTTGCACCCCGCAATCTAACCTGTGTGGAGGCTTCAGGGCCTGCCTCCCCCTCCTCCGGGCACAACCTGAAAATTGCACTCATGATCCTCGATCACATGACACAAGGCATTCCCCAGCGAAAAGAGAGGTTAAACTTGCGACCAGATGAAATTGCAGCTGTGAGCTGTATTATGATGGGGAAAAAAAAAAAAAAAGAATACCCAGGATGACCAGAAATCCCTAGAATCCACACGGGGGGTGAAGGTAGGAGACCTTCAAATCGGTTGGAAGGGAAGGAGACAGAACAGCAAATCTGAACGGCAGGCAAGCCCCGGAAGGGAGGCTGGGGGACCAGGGCAGATCCTGGCAGATGAAATCAGGGGGGTGGCAAATGACAGTCTCACCACGGCTTTCTGAAAGTCCCAGATTCACCCTCACATGACACCATTATTTCTTTATCCGATGGCTTCTCTCTGAGGATGGCAGCAGTGGGGAGAGACCTCCGGCTCAGACCGTCCACACCACGAAACGTCACCGTGTGTCAGCATCAACACGGGCATCACGCTTTGGAAGAAGGCACAGGGAAAATGAAGGAACGTGCACGGCACTCGGCCAAGGATTCCATTCTCTCCTCCCGAAGACAGCCTTCCCACCAAACACTAGTGACCCCACCGTTCCGCCGGTGTTCTGGATCAGACCTGCGTGTGCTTTTGTGCTTCAGGAACCGTGTGGGGCTGGAAAGACACAGTCACTCAGTACGTACTTACAAGTGTCTAACAGGAGGCAGTCACTGTGGGATGGGGTAGGTTTTAGCTTCAGGCAGCTTTTTACAATGGGAGGTGGGGGACTGGTACTGGCCCAAGGTCACTAGGGATTCATTCTAAGAAGAGTGAGAACACAGGAAACACGGACGTTGTACCCTTGAAAGCACATGATCTGACGCTCCTTCTGAATGGATAATCCTAATTGCTCACTCTTTACAGAAGAGTGAATAAAAAGTCATCCCTTTCCTTAAGAAATTCGAGATTCATGCATGCTGATAGTGAAAATCAGCATCAGCAGGAAAAGTAATCCTGAGTTGTTAACCTGGAGGGTTCTTACTGACCAAGGGAACGTGTACCTAAGTAACATTATCTGAAAAGAAGCAAAGGGTTTTCTCATTTCTAAATCACATTATTTGTCCTATTTCTTCTTACAAAAAGGTCACCTGTCATTGAACCTCAGACACCAATGGTTGCAAGACATGCCTTCGATGCGTGTGTGACAGACAAAAATATGGCGGGTTAACGGCAAGCCACCCCCGAGTAGGACACCCCTCTAGTTTCAGGGAGGGAGAGAAGACTGACTTGAAATTGGTAAAACAGGGTGAAATATCTTGCTTTCTTTTTGCAGACGGTCTTCCAGCACGGTCTACCAAGCAGCGTTCCAGATAAAGCAGGATAGAGACAGAAAAACCTACGCTACTCCTGCCTATGAAGTCGTTCTTGCTTTTGAAATCTGCCATTTCACACGATAATCCAACGCAACTACAGAATTTGGTGATATCTTTCCTTCGATTCGACTGCTACATATTTAGCCCACAGCCGTCTTTCCAACATGTATGAAATGATAGATGCGCAAAAATATTCTTTGCAGCATTACCTGAAGTGAAGATTGGGAATAATCCAAATATCCAACAGTAGGAAACTGATTACATAAATAATGATACATTATGTATACCTTTGTTCATTTCCTCCTGGTGTTAAGGGACCTCCTTTCTATCAGGTAGCATTTGATGTTAGACTAAAATAAGTCCTTCCGGGTCCCATTCTGACAGCTCCAAGGCATTCTACCAAAAAACAAGGGGCCTGCTTCCGCGCTTTCACGGTTCCCGTTTAGGCGGTGAGAACAGGAGACCACACCACTCTGGCCTGCGGGGCACAGGAGACGGGGATGGTTTAATGCCACACACCCAGGGCATTTCCCAGGACTTTCTCCTGGGATTCAGAGAGGGTTTTAAAAGCGTTTATTTTATAAGCTGATTCGGTTCTGCAACCCCTAAGCCACGTGGCCTCATTTAATACAGTGATTTGCTTCGATGTGATTTGTATATTTAAGATTAGTCCAGAGATTTTCTTGACAGTCGTCAGCTAGACGGCCAGGTCAAGGAACATGAATGTTGCACTCAAGACCGGGGGCAATGAATACACTCTCTTCCTAACTGTCCAGAGGAGTGAGCTTCACGAGGGGTTCTCTGCCAGGCACGCGCATGGATGCCTTCAGTTCTCACTGGAACAAAGGTGAAAAGGGATATATCACATATGAGGCGTTAAGCCACAACCTAGAGGACATTTGAAGGGGTGACGTCCAGTCTCGAGGGGCTCGCATCGCTGGCCACTCAGGTCAGAGGGATGTACGCAGCCAGAGCGATTTCAGCGACCCCTCCGAGTCCTGGCCCCACGTCTCCGGAGCTCTCCCAGGTCCCGTGGGAATTACTTCTCAGGACTGGGCACGTTACCCGTGGATACCGGGGTCCCGTCTCTGCTGCCTGCCTGGGATACCTTGTCTTCCAGCTCAGGCAGGGCACAGGTGTCTCCTAGGGACATACGTGACACTTGCTGAGAAAGCAAGGGGTGTTTAGACTGCGGCAGACCGCTTCCATGGCGCTCAGGCAGGAAAGCAACGTGAACCTTTACCTTACTCAACAGGCTCAAGGACTGTCATCACAGATGGCGGAGCTGAACGGAGGCACGAACCCACACAACTTAACAGCTTCTTTTTTGCACAGGTGACAAAACAGGGACAAGAGGAAAATGACTGGCTCCTGGACTCGGATGGTGTTCAGAGTGGCTCCGGGCTGGGAACCTGCCCTCCTCGTTAATCCTAAGTGAAGCCAGATAACAGGCAAACGGGGACGGGACACCGACAACTGCATGCGGTCATTAATTCAACAACCCGGCACCGAGTGCCTGGCTGGTGCGTGTGCCGATGCGGACGCCGAGGGCCGGTCCACAGACCTTCCGTTCCAGCGAGGGGGGAGGGACACACGCGCACACGTGTCCACAAGATCACGTTAGGAAATAAGGTGCGGTGATGTCACAGAGACACCTCCGGTGACGAGCTCCTTCAGGACAGGGAGCTAAGACATCCGGACGGTGTCTCGAGTGAGAGAAGACAGGACCGGCCCAGGTCAGCAGTCTGAGTTACCGGACAGGGTTCTCCGCCTGTTCTAGCATCCACAGCTTTGCTCTGTGGTGCTGAGGTTCTTCCCACGGAAGGCGAGGACTCTTTCTGCCCTGCCTGACTCTGAGGTCGGCCCAAGGGACACACTTTGGTCAGCAGGATGAGGCAGTCATGGCGTTGAGCCGGTTCTCAGGACGTCCTGCACGCCCCCATTTCACGCCTCCACTTAGGCTACAGTCGTGAGAACGTGCGCGGGCTGGCCTGCCGATCCCGGGAGCGAGAGGACAGGCAGGTGGGGCCGAGACACCCCGAGAACAGCCCGCCGGTGTCAGGAGTGTGTCTGAGTCCAGCTGAGGGCAGAAGAGTCACCTCGCCGAGGCCAGACTGCACCCGCCAACCGCCGGTGACCCTCGGCTGCCCGGTGCATGCTCACTGCTCCCCGCGCCCATCTCTCACCCATGTGTGTTCTACAGCACGTCACGGCCCTGGCTCCCTGACGTGCTGCAGCGGGAAGCAGATGTTCCCCCCACATGGAACAGTAACTTCAAAGGCTCCCAAGATAGTACAGGTCGGCCTCTGAGGAACAGAAAGGAGTCAGTCTAGTGGGACTGAGCGGCTTGTTAAAAGGGCAACAGCAGGGGCACCTGGCTGGCTCACTCAGATAAGCACTGACTGCAGCTCGGGTCACGATCTTGCAGTTTGTGGGTTCAAGCCCCGTGTCGGGCTCTGTGCTGACCACTAAGAGCCTGGAGCCTGCTTCAGATTCCGTGTCTCCCTCTCTCTCTCTGCCCCTCCCCTGCTCTCTCTCTCCCTCTCTCCCAAGAATAAACATTTTAAAAAGTTTTTTAACTGTGAAAGCACACAAGGAGAAAAGGGGCAGACCGAGCGTGGCCCTGCGGGCTGTGGTAGAGATTTCACCGTGTCCGCGATAGGCAGCTCTAGACCAGGGACCGACACAATCTAGTTACCTTGTTGATGGATAACTGGACACTTTGTAGGGCACAGAACACAGGTAAAGATGGAAGGAAAGTACTTTGATAGTTCAAGTGAAGAACACACCTCCTCACGTCCCTGAAGAAGCACAGGGTATGTATGATGTAGCTATGAAGAATTACATGTTACACGTATGTAATCAGATCTATCATCTTTATATGTACGTACTGGACCAGAGAACCGAGACAGTGGATAATGGATAACTTGGGGCCGGGGGGCGGGTATATTCAAAATAATGCTGATACAATCCTGTCCAATTTATTTGCACAAATAAAGAACCAGAACATCGCAAAATATTTTTCAGGTCCTGAGGTTTAAAAGAGGTACACTTACAAGGAAAATACAGTCCAATCTTCTCTAACGCACACCCGGTATTTACATAAAACAGAGCTGTACGGCTTCCCAGAGTGATAAGTAAAAGGATTATGAGGAGAAATGTGCCATCAGGATTCCCCAGAAGCAAATAACGCAGCCATGCGGGGCGAGTGGGAGAGCCCCCCGGGAAAACTGCATCCTCTCCCAGCCCAGCGCGGGAGCGCGCTCCCTCAGGCAGCGCAGAGACGAAAATGTCATTCCCCTAAATGGAACGTGGACAAATCCTTTTAAAAATAAAAATGTATAACCAGGAAATCCAAATATTATGTTCAGAGTCTCACCTGCATTTCAACCGTGACGCAGCATTTAGAACTCGTAGCTACGGGGGGAGGCCATCCTCTGCAGATCGCGAACGCCCTCGGACAGCCTGTCATTCCTGTAGAGCGGCCATGTCCCATCGGCCTGGCCGACTGGTCGGGCTCAGACACTCACAGGATTTCCCCTCTCAGTTCAAACTGGGTCTTCCATTTACGTGAGCTTTACCCGGGGGGGGGGGGGGAAGAGACAAGGATGTTCAAACACGACTTTCTTAAAGGACAGTGGATAAGATCAGAGGCAGACGGAATTCAGCCAAAAGTAGTAAAACGATGTAGGAGAATTTCAAAAGTAGGAACCCAGCCATGGCATCCCCTTTGCAAAAAAAAAAAAAAAAAAAAAAAAAAGATCTACAATGAAATTCCATCACAAATATAAATTGTACACATTTGGGAGGTGTGGAATTGTAGCACGTCGTAAGCCAGATTCCAGGCCAGATTCTTATGAAACCCAGAAGTGTGTTCACACGTTCCATCTTCCACGAGGAACATGCAGCCTACGAAATGCTCTTTATTCTTTTACAGGCTATTGAGGAACACGGTGTACCCTGGAATGACTCCGAGGCATTCCTTCTAGAGCAGCTGGGAGGACAGAGAGGCAAGGAGTCAAAGCCCCTCGCCACCTACACACACCCACCCGACCGCTGGCAGACCTGCCCGAGGGCAAGAATCCGGATCCCGCATTTTCTGTGAGGCTCCTGCCCCCTGACAGAGCCATCGTCACCCCGTCCTTTCAGCAGGTTCCTACCGCCACTGCAAAGTTAGAAACAGATTTTGTGTGTTTGTATTTTCTATTGTTGCTGCTAAACCTCTAAGCTCTTCTTGGCAATAATGGCATAAAACAAGAAAGGAATGCCATCATCATGACACATATAAGCCAAAGGAAAGCCATCAGGAGATGGGGGGGGGGGCACACCAAACACAATAAAAACTGATGTGCAAAGTCACGGCTCAGAGAAAAATGGCACCAATGTCTACAGATCTGTGTTTTGGTCATGGATGCTGGACAGAAGTTTCCCTGCTTTCCAAGAACTCATTCCCTCTTTTCTCTAACGCCACACACTATATTTCCCCCTCTTCCTCACTAACCGTCCATGTGGACTGGGTAGACTGATTCTGTTCCAAGCCAACGTGGGTTTTGATTAAGGTCTAAAAAGTCATACCATTTCATAGCGTGGCATCAAAAGTGGCTTGTAGATGGACACTGGATGCAATCAAACCAATCACAGAAAATCCCCACACTTCTGGGGGACCCTGGGGAGTTCTCTCTCTCCCCTGGGATTGTTGAGGGACAGAACGCAGGCCTGGGGTTTCTGGAAGCCACATTTTCACCCGAGAGAAGAACCACTCTGAGGATGGACAGAGGAAGGCAGAGCTGAGAAGCAGAAAAGGATTTATTGCCAAGAGCTTCCATTTAAATCCTAAAACCAGTCATGCGAGAAAGTAGTCCTTTGGAATTCCCAGTTTTATGAACCAATAAATTCCCCATTTTGCTTAATCCGGCTTCAGTAGGGTTTCTGTCTTTTGCAATTAACATATTCACAACTAATACGTGCTGGTGCGTGCATTTATAATTCACTGTTTACAGTCTACGGCGGAAGAAATAATAAACATGTGACTTGGAATTACGGAAGCTTTAAACCTCAGTGATTATATCACCCTCAGACAAAAAGTTCCCTCCAGTCAAATAAAAAATAATTTAAACCCCAAATATGACTACTCCTATCGCATAATTTGTTTCATCAGTTAGAAAGTATAATTGCTCCCAAGTTTTCACATTTCAAGCATAACCTTACAACCATAAAAAAGTCCATCGTCATGAATCAGTAGAATTCATGTGTTTTATAATTCATGCATTTTAAGTGTTTCATCTATATTTTTCATTATCACTTGTATCGAATGGAGCCGTAATTATTTATTTCTGTCTCCCCAACTGGAGCTGCCTGCCGCCTCTAAATTCAGTACCCTGGACAGCATCTGGCAAAGCCCAGGCTCTCTGCTGGCGGACATGTGCACTGCCAACTCATAACCGTGAAAGCCGCCGTCTGGATGAAAAGTTAAAAGTAAAACCTGAGCAGCCGATCTCCAATTATTACGTCCACACTGTTGGTTAAGAATGTGCCAGCATCCGGGCATCTGGATCGCTCAGTCAGTTAAGTGTCTGATTCTTGATTGTGGCTCAGGTCATAATCTCATGGTTTCATGGGTTTGGGCCCCACATTAGAGAATCCCCTGGTTGGGATTCATGTTCTCTCTCTCTCCCTCCCTCCCTCCCTCCCTCTCTCTCTCTCTTTCTCTCTCTCTCCCCCCTCCCTCTCTCTCTTCCCCTCCCCCACTTGTGCTGTCTCTCTCTCAAAATAAACGTAAAAAAGTAAGAATGTGCAGCATTTACCTATATATCAATATCCATCTCCCTAAAACTAGTGTACTAATATTAATCCTAGGATATAGAAATACATCAGTCAATGATGTCTTCAAATTTTGCTTCGAAAAGTAGACTACAGTAATGTTTGGGATGCCAGTGGTTTACTTAAACATGGGGAGGAGAGAATGATAGAATGTAAAGCACAAAAAAAAAAAAAGAAGAAAATATGATGGAAAAAGAAACATGGAGGAAGTAGGCAAATAGAGGTAAAACTGGAGGCGGACACCAGTCACCTCCAGTTCCTAGGTCATAAATTTCACCACCTCGTTACTCTACTGACTTTAGTCACATGGGCATATGCCATTTTTTATTCAGAACATCACAGATGTCATCAATTCCAGACCTGACCCACTGTCTAGCCTCTGGTCATTGTTTCCAGTTGCGTTAGGAAAGAAAGGATGCATTCAGATCACTATAATGCATCTAACCAATCGGAAAATGGCGCAGAATGGAGCAAACTCCCTCCCTCGGGCCTGGAGCATTATCATACTTAGAAACTGAAGCATGAGATTTAATTATCATTATCGTTACCGAAGCCTGGCTAGCTGCAAATGAATTCCAAGTTCCAGGTACCTGGCCAAGGCGCAAAATTAAGATGCTGTGAGCAGACTTAATATTTAACAATACAAATGCATACCTTCGTAAGAAAGTGGCTCTAATTAAAACAGTCTTGGCCTTGGGGAGAAGGGGTGGTAAACAAGAGGAGGTGTGAGGTATTAATTTTAGAACAGAGATTTTTTTTCCCCACTTACAACCTATCCCCATGTTATTTTAGGATTTTTCTCTTCATAGTGTAGATATTTATAAAAATGAATCATGTCCCCTTAAAAACATACTAGGGATATAAACCTAAGATGACCTTGATGGGGCTCACGCTTGAATCTTCTAATGACTGTTCTGCTTTCAGACGTTCTTTCTCACCTATTTTCTGGTTTGCTCTGCCGCACAGCACAGAACACATCACTGTGTCACTGAAGACTTTTAAACACGATGGGCGTGATTATAAAGATGACGGGCACTGTGGGGACATTACTTTTTATTGTGGCGCTAGGGCGTTCCCGTCTTCCTGAGTCATCCCTACAAGCGTGTGTACAGAACAAGTAAGAGGCAAGCCGGGGAGGACACAGATGTTACCTGACCTTAAATCCCCCAGGTACATGGACGATGCACCACCTCTCACACATCGGGAGGAAAACGGCCCTGTCTGACCTGGCTGGTCCTTGATTGGCACTTGGACCTCAGAAGTAGAAAGTCCAATTAATTTCTCTTCTTCTATCTCCATGCCTTCTCAGCAGACTCGAAATTATTATGAGCAATTAGGGTTCCCTATATATTTGAAAATGTGCTGATTAGCACTCAGGTGGATGCCTAGACAGCCAAACGTCCCATTGTAAATTCATAAACAGCCAATGGAGGTCTCCACACATCACTATTTTTATGGGTCACAGTTCTCGGATGCACTCAACAGCAGCCTCTGGATCTGGTGAGGGCCACATAAAGAAGCTTAGATGGTCCAGAACCAAAAGTAGCACAGCCAGGACAATGGCTCAGTTATACCGCTGCACTGTCCTGGCACAGAAAACATCACGGCGGGTCCTATTACGTTCCGGATAGCTATACACGCGAGGGATGACATGACGCACACGCCATCCAAACTGGCTGAGAGAGACCAGAGTCCTAGTCACTGGGCTTGCCAATGTCTCTGCACGGGGCAATCTGCGCTTGCAGAGAGCTCGCTTCTCCTCCTTGGTCCTGGAAGCAGGCTCTTCTTGGCAGAACACAGGTTGCAGGTGGATCCCTAGTTACAAGGGTCTTTGGGAAATGTCACTTTAGGTCTGACCCTCTGTGTTTCAGAAAGCTAGAAGGGGATTGGAGCAGGTATTGGTGAAGCCAATGCATAGTTTCTCTAGACGTTCTTGAGTGGGGCCCAGGGAACGTGGGGAAGTTGGCAACGAAAATGCAGGAGGGTAGAGACAGGTCCGTCCCACAGAGACCCTCAGAGTTTGCCATAGCCCCACAGCCACTTGGGAAAGCAGCTAAAATCTGCCGTGTCCATGGAATGGTGTAGACCAGCTCAGTTAGAGAGAAACAAGGACAGTAAATGAGAGGGGGCCCTGGGTGGCTCACTTGGTTAAGTGGCCGACTTCGGCTCAGGTCATGGTCTCACAGTTCATGGTTCGAGCCCCACATCGGGCTCTGTGCTGTCAGCTCAGAGCTTGGAGCCTGCTTCGGATTCTGTGTCTCCCTCTCTCTCTGCTCCTGACCCACTCATGATCTGTCTCTCAAAAATGAATAAATATAAAAAGAAATTTAAAAAAACGACTCTAAATACTGACACAAAAACATGTTAAAAAAAAAAAGGGACAGTAAATGAGCAAAGGCACAGCTCTGATGAGACTGGATGGAGAGCTGAGAACCAGGCTTAACAAGGGAGACCAATGGCCAACGCCACCCTCCGTCACTCCAACCCAACAGAGGCATTACAGAAATGCTTGAGATTTAGAAGCAGCGTTTGGAAAATGGCAAAGAGAGCTCAGAACTAACAAAAAAACCACACTGACCTACCTGTGACTGATTGAGGTGAACTTTCTGTCACATGGGTAGAAAGTGGAGGACAAGAAAGGAATTACACTAAATTTACAGGAATAAAAATCACATTTCTTATACCCCTGAGTGTACCATCTGATTGAAGCATCCTCTACAAAGAGCCAGTTATAAGAGCACCAATCAGAACGCAGCCTGCCCCGCACAGAGGGGCAGTGACTGGCAGTGGGCACTGCCGTTCCTTTGTGCCGCCAACGGGCATTTGTGATGCTCCTCGGCAACTGTTGGTTTGTCTACGCTGGAAACGAACAAGGAGACTGTGCTCTCACCTCTGTGTCTCCAGGGCTAACGTAGCCCTGACTTCTCGCACAGGCTCTCTGTCATTCAGGAGCTCCCAAGACGGCCTCGTGCATCGTGTCCCCACAACTCACGGAACTCAGGAAGACTGTTACACTGAGTTAGGGTTCATTCCAGTGAAAGGACGCAAAGAAGATCACCAACAGGAAAAGGTCCTTCGGGTGACACAGGGGTAGAACCTCCAGGTGCCCTCGCCCCGCACAGCCACACAGACCGTGCTCATTCTCCCACGAGTCACGTGTGACGATGTGCATGGATCCTGCTCACCAGGGAAGCTTACCCAAAGCTTGGCGTCCAGAGTTTGTTTTGGATGTTGGCCCATTAGACATGACGGACACCTGCCTGGGCTGACCTTAGTCCCAAACCCCCTTGAAGATGGAGTTAGTATCTTGCGCATCAAGACATCTGCCTTACATCCCATTAACACTGACCATCTGGCATGGGGTAAGGTCCCCAGGTCCTTAAACAATGACATCCTTGTCAGGTTCAGAGGTTATCCCCAGGAGCAAGGGACAAAGGGCCCAAACAGTCTCTGGTAAGGTCAGTGCTTCACGGCACATATTTAGTGCTGCTGAAGAAAATGAATGGCTGACTACTGGATGGATGGATGGATGGACGGACGGACGGACATCAAGTCCAATGTAAGTTAAGTATGCATTTTCAATGTCTTTTTCTATTCATGAGCACTTGCCGATTTCTTATAGGCTCTCCCATACAACTCTCAAAAGATTTAGAGGTTTTGTGCGGAGTTGTTTATGGCATGAGTCCAGCGTTTAATTCTACCAATCAACATATATTTTTCAAGGCTGGAATCACTTCCACCTGAGTGTACTGTGCCAGCTGAAGAGGCCCGGCCGCAGTGAATCATCTGACTGGGGTGACGCGGGGGAGTCTGACAGATGAGCCTTGTTTCTGCTTGATTCTGTGAAATATCGATTGCTATGGAGGAAAACAGATAACACAGGGCAAGAAGAACAGAATAATCACCCACAAATCCCTGGCTTTTAAACTAAAATCACTGCGAAGGAACCTTGAAGTGTGTTTTAAGGAGTTTTAATTCAGGCCTTTTGGCCCTGAAGTGGCAGAACTAAGAACTCTGATGTTTATTCCCTTGAAATGCACTGACTTTCCACTTAAGGGACTAGAGTGGTTTGCAGAAGCTAATTGAATACCAACCTTCCTAATTGAATACCTAACCCTAACCCTAATGCCCAGCCAAGAACATGAAAGGCCCTCTTTGGAAACCCATCTTCATGCCACTCAGATGCAGAACTGCGTCCCATCAGCAAAGATCAGCACAAACACGTAGGTGATTCGATGATGGATGAGGCTGAGATGTCACCGGAAAGAGAAATCCTGTGAGGCAGGGCGGCTCCTACAGAACCAAAGCTCCCACGTGACAGGTCACGGATACCGTTAATAAGAGGCCAGTCTGTTCCCTGGATAGAAATGGCCATCGATTTTCTTTCTGAAACCTGTAACAACTCTCCCTCTTACTTACTTTTTTCTCCCTGAAAAATAAAATGCTAAGTTCGCAGGTAAGCACAAAACCATGTGCCCTGTAGAAAACCAGGGGGCCCCTGTTAATAGAGAAACTCAAAATATACACTAAAGCCCCCAGCTCCTGCTTTGTTCCTTTTCCTTTATATCACCCTCGTTCCTTCCCGTTCCACAACTCCCGAACAGCACTACTCCTATTCTGGCTGCAAAGAAACCCTAGGAGATCAGTGCTTCTCAAAGCTCACGTGCACCCAAACCACGTGACGGGTTGTGGAATCACAGATTGCGGGTGTAACCCCCAGTTTTCCAGCCGTGTAGGTCAGAGTTGCTTTAGTTCTAATATTTTCCCAGGTGAGGCTGATGCTGTTTGTTTGGGGACCACCCTTTGAGAACTGGATTCATCGCACCCTCCGCCCATTGGTATGGGTGGCCTCCGAAGAGAGATGATGGCCTCTTACAAAGTTACAGGAAAGTGGACAATGATACAGTGTTTGAGGCAATCAATCGGGGTCATGATGGGTCATGGAAGGTCATGGTAGTTCAGAGACTCAGCCCCAGACCCAGCCTTCCGAGCACACCGGGGAGGGGCTGGTGCTCCAGGGACGGCTCAGGTCAAGACTCTGTCTTACCATGTTGTTATCTACGCTGTGGCCCCAGACCATGCCCCAGGGACCATGCCAGTGCATTCTGCATCATGCTCAGGGGTGCCCAGCAATGTTAGTTATGCACTGAAGACAGTGTTGAGGTGCCTGGGAAACTCAGTCGTTTAGGCATCTGACTTTAGCTCAGGCCATGATCTTGTAGTCCACGAGTTCAAGCCCCACGTCAGGCTCTGTGCTGACAGCTCAGAGCCTGGAGCTGCTTTGGATTCTCTGTCTCCCTCTCTCTCTGCCCCTCCCCTGTTCACACTCTGTCTCTGTCTGTCTCTGTCTCTCTCTTTCTTTCTCTCTCTCTTTCAAAAATAAATAAACATTAAAAAAATTTAAAGACAAGATTAAAATGTATGTCAGAGAAAACATTTTTGGAGCAGACAAGATTAACAGGACAATAAATTCTACCCTTCTCTTGATTTCATGTTTCTGAATTTCCAACCTAAAT
Organism: Mungos mungo; assembly: GCA_004023785.1. NCBI lineage: Eukaryota > Metazoa > Chordata > Mammalia > Carnivora > Herpestidae > Mungos > Mungos mungo. The sequence goes on along the minus strand of PISW01006206.1, from coordinate 29,758 downwards.
TTTAGATCCATTCAGACACTCCTAATGAATAAAGGATGAGAAATGAAAATAACAAGAAATACCCAGGTATTCAAGAAAGTCAGCCCACGAGATTAATATATGCTATCCTCCAGAACCCGGAAAGACAGGAAAGGTCTGCAAACACGAATAGGAAAACACCCTAAAAGTCACCATCTGCTGAATTCTAGAGCTAATATTCAAATAAGTCCTATAAGGTTAAACCTAGCAAACACTACAAGATTCACAAACGAAAGCTGTAATCTCTCAAAAGGAAGAGATCATATTCAGTTGAGAAGACCAGAGGAAATTTCTTGAATCAGAAGATATTTGAATGAATCATTAAAAGAGATTGCAAAACGTCAATGGGCACACATTTCTCAGCATCCACAAGGAGAGGGTTGTTTTTTGAGCACCCTCAACTCATCCACATGTACTTGAGTAATTTTTTCATTAAACGCGTTGGTATAAAATTGCTTAGATTTATAGTTATAAAAAGGGAAATAAAATAATGCATTTAACCATCGCCTCTTGGACAAAAAAACCCAAAAGAATGCCTAGAAATAAAAATAAAGACAACTAGGAAAAAAATGGTGGTCCATTTGTCAGGAAGACAGCAGGAAGAGCAGAGCATTTGACAGTCAGCAGAAATCGCTAAAGGGCTCTACTCCCTGGCCATTTTGTTAATATGCCTATTATTGTAATTACACGTCTACTTCTATGAACCGGCTGATATTTATGAGATAAGGGTTATGTGCTAGGTCAACGTTTGTCAAAGTTTTAGTTAAAGTGGAGATTCTGATTCTGTGCATGGGGGGTAGGGGGTGCCTGAACTTTGAAATTTCTAAAGAGCTCCCAGAATACAAATCAAGACCACACTGAGATACCACCTCACGCCAGTCAGAGTAGTTAAAATGAACAAATCAAGAGACTATAGATGCTGGCGAGGGTGTGGAGAGACGGGCACCCTCCTGCACTGTTGCTGGGAATGTAAACTGGTGCAGCCGCTCTGGAAAACAGTGTGGAGGCTCCTCAAAAAACTATCAGTAGAACTCGCCTATGACCCAGCAATAGCACTGCTGGGGATTTACCCAAAGGACACCGAAGTGCTGATGCACAGGAGCACACGTACCCCAATGCTCATAGCGGCTCTTGCAACAATAGCCAAATCATGGAAAGAGCCTAAATGTCCATCACCTGACGAATGGATCAAGAAGATGTGGTATATGTACACAATGGAGTACTACATGGCAGTGAGAAAGAATGAAATCTGGCCATTTGTAGCAAAGTGGATGGACCTGGAGGGAGTCATGCTAAGTGAAATAAGTCAGGCAGAGAAGGACAGATACCATATGTTTGCACTCATAGGTCTAACAGGAAAAACTTAACAGACAACCATGGAGAGGGGAAGGGGAAAAAAGAGTCAGGGAGAGGGAGGGAGGCAAATCATGAGAGACTCTTGAATACTGAAAACAGGGCTGATGGGGGAGGGGTAGAGGGGAGGGGTGTGATGGACACGGAGGAGGGCACTTGTGGGGAAGAACACTGGGTGTTTTATGGAAACCAACCTGACAATAAACTATATGAAAAAAACAATAAAAAATAAAGAGCTCCCAGGTGATGGGGTCCAAACCTCAAGGAACATGGTCTTATCTCATCTTTTTCTTTTTTAATTCCAAGAGTGTGTAGAAGAATAATTGGTACATAATGTGCCCCAAATTGAATAAACAAGAGCTTCATGGGAATACGTGAGCATCGTACTCCTGAATTACTCATAATTCTTCATGGCAAACAGCAGAAACCAACTCTGGCTAATTTCTAAAAGACAGAGCCAGCTGCACGGGCGCTGGGGAGGCCCACAGGATTGACGAGACTTTAGGTGTAGGGCTGGGGGGCGGGTGGGACACTAAAGGCATGGGCGAAAGGGCCTTGGAGCCAGAGCGCTCTGGCCAGAACTTTGTGCCTCCGAGGGTGGGGACTCTGACCCCCCACCCCCCGCCCATGTCTCTCGCGGTCTGCTTCCTGTGCATGCTCCAAGGAGAGCACATGGAAGGACTGGTCTGGGTCAAGTGCCTGCAATGCATACGAGAGGACTCAGACTTGATCTCACCTCCCTACACTGTGTTCAGTCCATAGAAGGTAATTCCTACTTGCAGAATCTGGGCTGCCCTTGGGAAAGGGAAATAAGTGTAGGACCTCTTAATTTCAGAGAAACTAACGGAGGTGAGCAGAAGATTCAGCACGCGCCCCAACGCACCGCTTTTAACGGGGTCTGGGGTGACTACCTTAAAATGTTCTCGTCATGCAAGGAATTGGTTACAGGGAGCGACAGAGGAAAATACAAGCCAGACCCCTTAAGTTAGAGCTTAGAAATCAATAGGTTTCTAACTTGGGGCGAGTCCTTTAACCTCTCTGAGTCTAAAAAATTAGGGTAATAATCCAGGTTTTAAAACTTGTTGACAAAGTGCCCATTGATGGATGAGTGGCAAACAAGATCTGATGTATCTGTGCAATGTGATAACACTCGGGCTTCTGAAGGAAGGACGTTCTGACAGATGCTATGACATGGATGAATCTTGAGAACGTTGTCCCCGGGAAATCACTGGCCACGAAAGGACCAACACTGAAATGGTTCCACTTCTATGAAGTCCCCAGGGTTGTCACATTCATAGCGATGGGAAGTGGGTGGTGGCTGACGGAGGCTGGGAGGAAGGGGGCAGTTAGTGCTTGCTGGGGACAGAGTTTCAGTTTTGCAAGATGGAAACGATCTGGGGATGGACGGGGGGTGATGGCTGGGAGGCGACGAAAGTGCACTTCACGCCCCTGACCTGCATCCTCAAAGCCGGGTCACACACTGATCTCACGCTCTGGGCATCGTAACACAATAAAGAAGAGCTTGGGGACGCACGTGGTGGGGAAGCACAGGATAGGAACCGTCCTATTTTTGTGTTCACTTTAACCCCACAGAGTCTGAGGTTGTCTGTGGTCAATGTTCTGGAGCCTCTTTGGCGTTAATTCACCCATTTGCTCTGTTCCACACCCGCCGGCCAGTGGATCTCGGGGTGAAGATACAAACAGGGGGAAGACACAGTCTATAATCCCAAGAGCACGCTGCCAAGTGGGGAGCCACCTCTCAATTCCTGGCCAAGACAGCGCTTCAGCCACAGCTCCTACGGACCATGTGCGACCCTCTCCCGTAAGAACCGGATTGCCTGACGGAGGGCCAGGGGGTCAGTGCGTCCTCATCCGGGGCGCCACCAGTGATGCCCTTTGTCCTACCGTGAGCCTTGCAACCAGCCTCTGCAGCAGCCCCCTAAGGCGTGCGAGGATCTGTGCCTGGTCCCAAGACAAGGTTTCACTTCTCCTGTCCTCTTTATCACCCAGCCCAGACATTGAAACGGCTCCTCACATCCGAGTTTCTTTTTCTAGAAGCCTGGCTACTTCCTGGAGGGTGGGGTCTCCGTGAAGGAGACACTACCATCCAACCATCCAACACTTCCTCGCTAGAAGGAAGGCCAAAGGACTTTCTAAGTAGAAGACCACGAGCTGGAGATGGAGGCAAACAGTGGCACATCAGAGAGCATGCCAAGCGTCGCTAAAAACTTTGAATTTACGCACATGCGGACGCCACTCCTTGGGTTGCAAGCGGGTAGGTAATTAATGATGTTAACACAAAAAACTATTAAGAGGCTGCTGTGTTCATCCATAAGTGAATTACAAGCGTGTTCCTAGGATGCATTAGGAAGTAAACAGCGCATAATCGGAGGGATTTACAGGGCAATTAGGTTAAGTACTGATGAAAGTGCATTAGTCTGATGAGGCACCAATGTCCTGATAACAGATCGACAGAGGCATCGGTCCAAATTGCTCCCCAGAGAGAAGCCTGAGTTCACCTCGATCCAGGAAGAACTACCACACTCATTAATCCCCAACCTCACAGTCCGGATGCACCACGGGAGTCAAAAAAATTGCAGCAGAATTCAAAACAGGATTGCATCAAAAATATGAGGATTCCTCTCTCTCTTTCTCTCTCTCTCTCTCTCTCTCACACACTTACCATGTACCAGACACTGTCCATAGATCTTTATATGTGCTTTATATAATCTTCACAACACCCTACCAGTTAGGTGCTGTTATCAACCAGAGGGCATTTATGAGGAAACTGAGGCATGGAGAGGAAAAATAGCTTGCGTACACAGGGTCAGAGAGCTAGCATATTTTAAGGGTAATTAGCATTAGCAAGACCCAACATGCAATGATGGACCGAGGACAGGGTGAGTAACATAAGCACCTCCATTTGCAAAAGGAAAGCTGGGGACCCCGGGCAGGTTGTGGTCCAGGACTGCAGCAGTAAGAGACAGCATTGAAACCCAGTAACGTAGCCCCAGAACCAAAGCTCTTCAGTGTCATATAGGTTAGGAGTGTACTTGGGTACAAATAACAGAAATATAGCTAGAGGGGTTTAACCAAAGAGGCATTAACTTTTCCCACATAACAGAATGCCCAGAATCAAGCTATTTCTGACATAGTTTCAATAGCTCAGCAATTTCCAACCGGAATGAGTCATCCCAGCTGTAAAGAGGCTGGAAGGTGTGGGTGAAAGCTTTGCCATGAACGGCCTGGATTGACCAGAGTTCTGTGATGGAGGAAGATAATGGGATGGCTGATGACCAACGAGGTCAGATACAATCCCCCCGCTATGCTCCCTCCTCTTAGAACAATGCCCTTTCTGGAAATTCCATTCCGAACACATCTCTACAGTACCTTGAGTGTTGTGAATTACAGAAGAGAATTCTGCTAGGAAGGAGCAGAACTTAACCAAATGCCTACAGGGTCCAGAGGGATAGCGAAGATGAGCAAACAGACTGGGGGGGGGGGCGCTGTGGAAAATTGGGAAGAATGCGCATGTCACACGGAAACATGGTGGCCGAGGTCATAGTGATAAGGTCACACCCGTGCATGCCAAGTGCTCCTGGATCTCTCGGGATTGCCGAGGATGACAGAAATGTGGATTTTACATGACAGACCTTGTAAAAGGTTCGTGTTGCCTGACTTTTAATGTACAAAGCAAACTAAGCCGTCTTTGATCTGAGATTCCCCCATTTCTAACCGCTGACCCTCTCTACACAACCACCTGGCCTCGTACCCCATAGTTTTGTTCTCTTACAAGCAAAACCCCATCTGAAGAAATGTCTATGGATCTAAGGAAATAACTATTTTTTTCCAATGTTGCCTGAAGGCTTATCATACAGCAGCTCAATGGTTGTTATGAGGCTAGAAGTGTCTGTCACCGCACCGTGCTAACACAGAGGACAGAGACGTGTGGGTTTTGTCAGGAAGGAATCACTGAATGACTTCACTTCTAGGTTTTCTGGGGTCCGCTGTAACCCCAGCACCCGAGTCCTGTCTGCAGACACCTGGCCTGTGGGATCAGGAGACCAGATTTAGGGGAAAGGTTGCAGAGGAATGGCTCACAGTTCCTCATCACAGATCATGTTTAATTTGGCCGACAAACAATTTATTAATTTGTAACTACACTTAAATTGGAAAAACTTTCCTTACAAATCTGTATATATGAGCTTCTTTTTTTTAATATTTATTTTTGAGAGAGTGATGGGGGAAGGGCAGAGAGCCGAATGTGGTCCTTGAACTCACGAACCACGAGATCATGACTTGAGCTGAAGTCAGATGCTCAATTGACTTAGTCACCCAGGGACCCCTATGTGTGAGCGTCTTAAGAAGAAGATCAGCCCCTAAGAACACATTCGTGGCACTCCCCCACCAAGTCCTTGGGACAGGACTGGCCCCCTTCTAACATTCCTGGTACCCACCTGGCCCTGGGAAGTATTTAAGTTTGTAGTCAGACCACTAAGCAAAATTAACACCATGGAAACAGAAGAAAAAAACAAATGAGAAATTAGAAAATACATGGCAAAGACCAAGACGCCGCACCACCACCCTTGTGTTTGGAGGGTAGGTATTCAAAAAGAGCCCGAACTTTAATTTCACTACAGGTGGGGTAGATGCCCAAATCCGAGGGCGCCCATGTTTCTGAGACTCCGACCCTGGGAGCGAGAGCCTCAGGGGGGCACGGTCAGCCTCGGCCCAGGTGCATCCTCACCTCACAAGTCCATCTCTGGCTGACCTAACACCCAAGGGAGAAGGGAAGGAACAGGGAGACACAGAGCTCACCCAGAGGCGGACCCAGTGACCAAGGCATCTGTGGGGGCCCCGAGGGGAAGGGACATGTGAGGCGTGCAGGTCACAGAATCATGTGTGTTGTGTTTTCCTGGTACTGTTGGAGTTCCTAAATTTAAACAGGAGTCCAGCCTGGACCTGGAGGCCAAGCAGACGTGACAGGGATACTGGCTTCTGTTGCACACACATCACTCACTCACTTGCGTTCCCTTCTTTCCTCTGCCCTAAAGCCCGGGGCTGGGAGCCAGGCAGCTGCACGCAGCAGACCCCGTTTCTTCCAGATTTCTGGATGCAGTCATCCTTTCGCCAACGCAATTCACTTGTGCGGTATTTGGAAAGGAGCAAGAGATGGCAGCCATTCCAGCTTCTTTTCACAGCCGGGCCACATCCACCACCTGGCAGGTGTGGGTTTCCAGTGGCGTCTACACTCCCCGAAGGGCCCTCCTCGGGGACGCTGGGAGCAGCATCAGCATTTTCATGTGGGTGGCAGACACGGCTTTTGCACCATCCAGGCCACAGCCATGGGGGCATGGCCGACAACCTTCCAGCGATTTTGTGAGCATCTCGTTCCTTCTGTTAAATACCTTTCTGCTCAAACACCTTGGGTAGTTCTCTGAGCCTGAACCTAAGTGACCGGCAGCCGCAGTGCAAGCAGAATGGAGGCCTGAGCTAGTGACGGGATGGAGACAGAGAGACAGAGCACAGTTCCGAGGGAGGTGGGTCCCCCGGTCCTCACACAGAGAGCCAGGGAAGAGTTTATGGTAGCCGGGCTGTGCGTGATCACAGGGGACAAGGGGAGGGCTCAGGACCAGAACGAGGACACACACAGGAAGGACACCCGGCAAGTCTGCAAAGCTGAGTCACAGAACTCCTTACAAAGACCCACAAGTGCCCCCATGACTATGGGGGGGTGGGAGCCACATAGCAGGGCTAAACCCACATCCCACCCTAGCAGAAGGAGGCGAGGCGAGGGTGCCAGCCATCCAGGCGCTCTGAAAACTTCCATTTTCAAAACTAACACAGAAAATGAAGAATGGGAAAGACTAAAAGAATCTGAGAAAAGAGATTCTAGCCACCAGACTCGGGTGAGCAGTGTTCATGTACAGAAAGGCCTTCCTCCACCCATTAAACCGAGTTGTGCAAATGGGTCTCAGGGTCAGCCTCGCCTCCCTGTGCCCTGTACCTCCGTCAGTGGTTTGGGAAGCAGACTGGCAATTTTTCAAAACTCAGGTCTCTTACTTGGGATGCCTCCAAGGCATCTCTAGGGCCCATCCCAAGGCAGCTCTAGGGCCTTGGGAAAGTCACTTTGCCTCCCAGTGCATGAACCTCCTGACCTATTATGAGGGGGCATCTGCAACTACTTTGTGCTCCTGTTACGAGGACTACAGACAAGGCTGGGTGCGTGCCTCCCACCGTGCCTGCAGGTGGCCACACTCAAATTAGATAAACAGGGGCGCCAGGGGGGCTCAGTCAGTTAAGCACCTGATTTCAGCTCAGGTCATGATCTCTTGGTCTGTGGGTTCAAGCCCTGCATCGGGTTCTGTGCTGACACCTCAGAGCCTGGAGCTGCTTCAGATGCTGTGTCTCCGTCTCTCTCTGCCCCTCCCCCGCTCATGCTCTGTCTCTGTCTGTCTCTCAAAACTGAATAAACATTAAAAAATTTTAAATAAATAAATTACTTAGATAAAACAAAGCAAAACGCATGTGGAAGGTTACGTAGATGCAAGAATCTTTTTCCACTGAGTTTCAAAGACCATATGTCATTTGCTGGTCTCTAGACCCTAAGTGGGAGGTGATTTTTTAAAAATAAAAATATCTAAAAATACTTTTAAATAAAGCAAAAAACATGAAATAAAATAATAGCCAAGCTAGTGGATCAAAGCTTTAACAGCGTAACAACACCGGCGGCCCCTGAACTCCACGTCCCGAGCAGATGCCCCTGGGGGTCATTCACTGAGCGGATGGCTGTTTCTTCATGTTGTGCTTGTGCTCTATCTGGCGGCCTGGCAGACGTCTTCTGTGCGGGGCCAAGTGGGCAATGATTTTGGCTTTGCTGGATGCACCATCTCTCTTGAAATACACAGGCATCGACAAGCGACACTCAGTAACTAAGAGAAAAGCCAAACGGTGAGGCTCAAATTCCTTACAATCTTTGTCGCTTCAATGTCATGTCCAGCCCCGGCCGCTCCAGCCCGCTGGGGGCAGTCAGTCCTCGTGGGTTCTTTTCCTGAGGGAGGGAGAGAAAGGGCAGGAAAGGGGACGCACAGAGAATAAAGACACAACTCACAGTTTCCGATCAGGCAAAGGAGAGAGAGCTTTATTCAGAAAACTGTCTCTTATAAAGGTTTCAAGGTGGGAAAACAAGGCAGCTGACCTAGGTCGGTTGCTAGGAAACAGGGTTAAGGGATTAAGACTGGAGTGAAAGAGGAACCGGACTAAAGTGTTTTAGCACAGCGCCTGAGGGGCTGATACCACCCTGCCTGCAGGCGGTTGATCTTTGGTCTTTTGGCTTCTCTGACAGGGAGTGGCGCTTCCCTGCCTATTTTGCAACTCCCCTCAGGGAGTGACAAATCCGGCTAGCGAATGGCCAAGCAGCTGAGATCTTAGCCGGTCCCCACAGTTCAATGATAACTAAAGTCAACATGGTTTTAGAATTTTTAAAAGACACACACACACACACACACACACACACACACACACTCGTACTAGGACAGAAAACACCCGTGGCCCCACGGAGACGCACCTGTGAACACGGCACCCTGACACGGAGCAGGGGCAGGGCTCACTGCCACATGGCACCTGCACACACCCAGCACAGGACTCGGCAGAGACGAGGTGCACGTTCAGGAACGTCCTTGCCAACAGGGGACTTAGTACCTAATTAAATATGGAAACACGTAGCCGAGGTTCCTACTTCAGCTAATTTTCCAAAGTGCTCCTCCTCCGAAGGGGCTCATTTGTCTTGGGTTTATTCACCCTCCTCCCCCACCCGTTTGATTTTTCAACTTCAGCCAAATTGCCTTCATTTAAACTCAATTAACTTTTAAAAGGAAAGGTAGCGCCCTCGTCCCATTTGCTGAACTGAATTCTCCTAATGTTCCCATTACAAATTCCTGTTTTCGATGTTTTAAATATGAGGACCATGCGACATGTGGTTTAAAGGTTTCCATCAGTGGGGCTAATGGAACTCGATGAACAACCTCTCTGACTCCAAGTGAGTTTCCATAATCACTTCCTTCTTAACTGAAACACCATGAGGAATTTCTCCCTAAAGGACGTCTCATTTTACCATTGAGGGCGCTGCCCTAACCGGAAAAGGACATTTAAAATACAAAAACCAGAATCTTCTCTGGAAAGGCAGCTACAATCAGCCGTATTGGATTACTGCACCCTAACATGGCCCCAAACAGGGGCGTCTGGGTGCTTCAGTCAGTTAAGCGTCTGACTCTTGATTTTGGCTCAGGTCGTGATCCCAGGGTCATGGGATTGAGTCCTACATTGGATCCAAGAGAATCACAGGCAGGCTCCACACTCAGCAAGGGACTCTCTCTCTGCCGCTACCTCACTGGTGCGTGTGTGCTCATGTGCTCTCGCTCGCTCGCTCTCTCAAAATAAATACATATTTTAAATGGCCCCAAACTACCCAACCCACCTGAGCACTACTTCTAGTCTATACAAATATATTTCTGGTTTTGTCCCCAAACCTGCTCTTCCTCCTGGAGCCATCGGCCATGTTTGTGGGGCCATCCTTGACTCTGCACATTCTTTCAAAGTCACAACCAACCCACCAACAAATGCTGGCAACTCAACCTTGGGGGCTTACCCAGCGCCCCCCCACCTGTCACCAGGACCCCTGCTACCACCCGGGGCAGGCCACGGTCTGCTCAGGTCCGCTGTCGGAACAGCAGCCTCCCCCTCCTGCGCCACTTGCCCCCTTCCAGTCCGCTCTCCGCACGGAGGCCAGAGGCACCCCCCGAAAGTGTTGTCAGGCCACGTCACCGCCCAGATCCAGGCCAACCCTGCCTTTCCAGACTGCTCGGGGTGAAGGGCAAAGGCAAAGGCAAAGTCCTTCCAGCCCCTCGTGTTCCTGGCCATCCTTACGCCTCAGAACACCTGTCTCCCCTCCAGCCACACCTGCCGCCTTGCTTTCTGGAAGCACCAAGCACACCCGTTCTCAAGGCCTCGTCAGCACGTCCTCCTCTGCCCGAAGCGCCCTCCTCCCGCCAGCTCTGCGCCTTCCCTGCCAGCAGCAAGGAGCGGCCGCCCCCCTGAGGTCACCGCCACGCCCTCACGCTGCCACGGTCTCCCCGACATGCTCAGCACCACCCTGACATGCAGCACATCCACGGGCTACCTTCTCTCTCCCTCCACTTGAAGCCGGGGCCGGTCTGTTTGTCCTCTGTGGGAACCTACTGGCCACAACCGTGCGCGTCACACAACGTCCTGATGACAATGTCCAATGCGCATTAATGTTCACCCTCTGCTTTAGCGCCCTAATAAGGGAAGCCGATGCCGAGGGCGTGCTAATGGGCGCCTGGCACTGTGTTGAGGGTTCAAAGGATGAACGCCTTCAATCTCTCAACTATGTGGGGTAGGTCCTCCATTATCCCATTTTACCAACGCTCTGAGGCCCAGAGAGGCCAAGTCACTTCCCGAGGACACCCAGCTGCTTGGCAGAGACGAGCCTGGACACCAGGGGGTCTGGTCCAGAGCCGCTGTGCGTGACCACCCCCCATGGCCTCTCCTGCTCAGTGCTTTTTGTTTAATTTACTAATTGATTTACTTATTTTGTTTATGTTACGGCCCATCCTCTACCCAGAGCCCACTGGCCTTTTCTGGAAGAGTAGAGAAGGTTGTGCCCTTCTCTGATTGGAAACCTCAAATGCTGCCCACCATCCTCAGAGAGGCGACTCCTCCTTCCCTCAGAGATTCATCGGGTCCACGGGCGAACTCCCCCTTTCAGACGTCCACACTGAACCCAGTAAAGGTGGAAATGTCTGGAACAAGGAGGGAACGGTGGGCTAACCCACAGGCTGTGGGAGCCTACAAGCCCCTGGGGCGTAAGCTCAGAGACACACGGCCAGGCTCCCACTGGGCTTTCGGTCCCGTGTGAGACCCCAGGACGGGAAATCCGCAAACACATCACAAACAGCCAGGATGGAGGGCGGAGGGTGTCCGTGGAGGGACCCCACATGCAAACCTGTGAACGCTCAGTGAATAACACAGGAAGCTGGACGTGGATAAATTTGGGAGAAAGTCTAACCAGGAGAACGTTCCAGAGTCAGAACTTACATGGCACACCCTACATCCTGGGCTACACCCAGCTTTTCTAAATTTAGAAAAGCCCAGCTAACGTGGCACCTGCCTCAGGTGGGAGAGGGTCCATAATGACCCACAACCGTATCGGCGAGCAGGGCCTTCTTCTCTGGACTCTTTTGCTAAATATTCCTTTTTTATTATTTAAATTTTTTTAATATTTATTTTTGAGAGGGGGGGGGAGAAAATGCAAGTGGGGGCGGGAATGAGAGAGGGAGACACAGAATCCAAAGCAGGCTCCAGGTTCTGAGCTGTCAGCACAGAGCCTGATGCGGGGCTCAAACTTGTGAACCATGAGATCATGACCTGAGCCAAAGTCAACACCTAACCGGCCGAGCCACCCCGGGGCCCCATCTTTTGCTAAGTATTCTTGTAACTATCCAAACTAATAACCCCTCTTTCTGCAGTGGAGATTAGCCTGCTGTACCTCCCCAGCACCCCTCTCTTATCCAGGGGACCATCAATCATGGTGTCCTACCGGCTACACCGCCATCATGTGACAGGTCAGTGAGACAGACCCCTCTCACTGCCCCGGTGCTTGGCCAGCATGTGGACAAAACACCCACCCAGGACCGTAGGGGCCCCGCTCAGACCCTGTCGAAGCCGGTGGGGCGAAGCCAGCTCTGGCCAGCGGAGGAATAAACATCGGGGCTGCAGGAGGCACCTGGCCGCACGGGGCCACCAACGTCATCCGCCACGGAGGAAGGCATCGCACGGAGGAAACGTGAGCGGAGAGGAAGGAGGAAGGAGACAGAGAGAGACACACACTCCTTAGCCATTCTTTCCTAAGTCACTATATTACGGCACTGGCGCCCAACATTTTGTAAAGTTTCAAAAATAAAGACACAAAAACATAATATTCCCCCAAACAAGTGACTATTCTTTTAACCCACTTCCACTTTTAAAAATTGTTCTTTTTAGGGCGCCTGAGTGGCTCAGTCAGTTAAGTGTCCAACTTCGGCTCAGGTCATGATCTCATGGTTTGTGGATTCGAGCCCCATGTCAGGCTCTGTGCTGACAGCTCAGAGCCTGAAGCCTCCTTCCAATTCTGTGTCTCCCTCTCTCTTTCTCTGCCCTTCTCCCACTCACAATCTCTCTCTCAAAAATAAATAAAACTGGGGCGCCTGGGGGGCTCGGTCGGTTAAGCCTCCGACTTCGGCTTAGGTCATAATCTCACATTCGTGGCTTCAAGCCCCGCATCGGGCTCTGTGCTGACAGCTCGGAGCCTGGACCTGCTTCGGATTCTGCGTCTCCCTCTTTCTCTGACCCTCCCCTGCTTGTTTGTTCTCTCTCACTCTCTCTCTCAAAAAGAAACATTAAAAAATGTTTTTCCGATTATTTTTTTTCTAACCTTAGAACCTACTCCAAAAGGTATGCGTTTGTCTGTCTGTCTGTGGAGCTGAGAAGGCAGCACAGAAGCCGAGAAGATACAGTGTTGCCTCCGAGATGGACAGACTCACAGGAGTCTGGTCTCCCCAGCGGGAGCCCTTCCCGGGTCCAGACTCCCGTCATTCTTACAGTTTGTAGCGCCGGCTCCAGCCCCCAGACCAGCAGGGCCATCCCTGTGTCTCTGAAGTCAGTGCGGAGGAGACTGGCAACCCTGTTGAAATCCTAGTCAGGCGGGAGATAGTTCAGAGAATGCCCCACACAGTAGCTGCATTATTTAAAGCCAAGATTTATTACCTCCGACACGATTAGATCCCTCACACCCACAGGCGAGCTGCATCTCCCCCCTCCCCGCTCTGCGCGGCTGCATTACGAACACCCACTCAGAGGGTCTCGATTTCGGGCGTTTGAAGATGATTGCTGTTGTTGCAAATTACATAATAACTGCAACTGTAACCAATTTAACTCGGAGAACTCTTCAAATGCAGGTTGAGAGCATGTAATTCACAGCAGAGGTGAATGCTCCCTGGCTCTTACAAACTTATCAACTTACACTTGTTTTCCAGTTCTGCTTCCTGGAACGCTAGTTTCTAATGGAATTTTAATCGGCGTTAAGCTGAAAACAAAAAGCTCCGTGGTCTATTAATTCTGAGAAACACTGGGTGGGGTAAAGCTCCGAGGGCTTCCCGGCCGCCTGACGTGGCTGGGCGCTCCCGGTCCAGGGCTTCTCGGCTCTCCGCGAGGAGGAAGGCACCGAGGCAGGGCCCTCGGGAGGCGTGCAGGTTGACCTGGGTCCGGGAGCACGCGGTCCCCAATGACTGTGGGATCCCCACACCGCAGTTTCAGGAATCCCTGACCGGCGAGGAGGGGGGTGCTGTGTAGCTTACACGTGGGGACTCGCTGAGCTGCCGGAGCAGCGACAGGGCAGGGGCAGGAAGGACCGCGCACAGCCGTGCCCGCTCAGCCCCGCCCCTGCGTGTGGGGAGAGGTCTTCCCACCGTGGACACAGCGCTCTGCAGGCGGACAGGCTTGTCCAGCCAGGCCTGGACTTTTCCTTCACTTGACAAATAGCGAGCACCTACTACGTGCCGGAAAATGTACCGGGCTTCGGGAGCGCAGCAGGAAACTCGGGAGGGGACCCCCGCCTTTGTGGGGCTTACTGTCCAGCCGGGAATCACTCCGCGGACAAGCAGATGAGCGTGTGGGCAAGGTGAGCTCGGAGGGTTAGTGCTGGTCGGGAAAAACAGAGAAGAGGACGTTCGGTGTGACGGCCACATCCCTGACCCCGCTCACATCTGTTGTGCCCTTCTTCGTGCACTTAGTACTGTTTTTGGAATAAATCCAAAACTCCTCCCCAGGGACACGTCCTGTGCGGCCTTCTTCCTACACACGCCTGTCCTTGTCAGTCCTCGGTCTCTCCCTGTCTCTTACACACGCGCACACTCCACCTCTCTCTCCTTCCATTTGGAAAGCCTCTGCCCTCCCCATGTGCCCCTACCACAGTGCCTTTGCCCCCTCTGTCTGGCACATCCCTCCCTCCTCTCAACCCCTTCTACTTACCCTTCCACGCTTGTCCAGAGCGTCGCAGCCCCTGGCGTCTCCGTGTGGCTCCCCCTTCTCACCCCAACGCACGCTCTCCTGCACGCGGCGCTCCTCCGTGGCTCTCACCCAACTACAAAGGCCGTCCCTACTCATCACGTCCACTTTAGCCCGGCATCCAGCCCCGTGCGTGACACAAAGTCACGCTCCACACACGCGTGACCAGTGCAAAGCTCAGTCATGGGTCTTCCCCAGCAGACGGTCTGTGGTCGGGCTCTCACCTTGAAGACTGCGTCCTCAGTTTCCCTCGGTTTATCGGTGCTTCTCCCAGGACGCCTGTGTCCCACATTCCCGCACAGTTACCGATGCCTTACTCCCTACGGCTTTATTGTGCTGCGCTATCTTGCTTAGGAGTGAATGCATGAGGAAGAGAAACAGGACAATCCAGAAGGTCCCGGGAAAGCCCGATGACCTGTCAGCTCGGTGTTTGGCCACACACCTGTGATGCTGTCTTGTCCCTCAACACGATCGCCGCAGGGCAGCAGACTGATGTGTTCGGTGGCTCAGCACGTGACGGGGTTCGGCTCGTGTTTAGGACCCATTTTGTCTAAACACTGGAGCACACAGAGTTGAATGTGTGAAGTTAAATACTCCTTTGGAAAAGTACAATATATTCTTGAAGAACAAGATTTGTTTTTGATTTATCTTCGGATTTACACAGCAATTGAAAAGGAGCTTTGCACAGAGCAGGCAGTTGATACATATTTGCTGGGTGGCTGGTTAAACGGTTCTTTAAAAGTGGCTTATTTGTTTTTTGGGGTTTTTTTTTTTATAGTTTATTCCCAAGTTGGTCTCCATAGAACACCCAGTGCTCTTCCCCACAAGTGCCCTCCTCCCTGCCCATCACCCCCTTCCCCTTCCCCCTCCCCCTTCAGCCCTCAGTTTGTTCTCAGCATTCAAGAGTCTCTCATGATCTGTGTCCCTCTCTCTCCCCAGCTCTTTCTCCTCCCTTCCCCTCCCTGGGGTCCCGTTAGGTTTCTCCTGTTCCACATATGAGTGACAACATATGGTACCTGTCCTTCTCCGCCTGACTTATTTCGCTTAGCATGACACCCTCGAGGTCCATCCACTTTCCTACAAATGGCCAGATTTCATTCTTCCTCATTGCCATGTAGTACTCCATCATGTATATACCACGTCTTCTTGATCCATCCATCGGGTGATGGACATTTAGTCTCTCTCCATGATCTGGCTGTTGTTGACAGTGCTGCTATGAACATCTGGACACACACCCGGGATGCAAACAGCCGTGGCGTGCAGCCCCTGCGTGCAGATTTCCCAGAGCCCCGGCTCGTCCCCACGGCCCTCCTGCAACAGTGGGTGCTGTTTTCAACCGAACGTGTCCCAGCTTGGAACCCAGAGACGTGGCATGTGTGTGTCTGGGAAAGACAGACAGATGGAAACAGCGGGACCACATGCGGTAAGACTGGGATTCAGGGCGGCCAGGCGCCGGGAGAGAAGAAGAAAGGAGAAACCACACTGCAGAGATTCAAAGCACCCTGAACTCCTCTGATGGGGTAACGGCGAGGATGAGGGGTCACAGCGTGGCCGGGGTCGCACAGAGAGGTGTCCCGCAACCCTGCTGGGAAGGAAGAAAGGAGACCCACACCCCTGAATCCGAGCAGGCGGAGGTGTGGCAGCTGCATGGGCCCGGGGGGTGCAGTCTGCTCCCGCGCTGCGGTGGCCACAGGGGTGCAGTGGTCACAGGGGTGCGGTGGTCACAGGGGTGCGGCGAGCAGGGGCTTCCCGAGCACACGGTGAGCCCCCGCCTGATGTAATCCCACAGTGACTCCCTGGGGAAGTGGGGGCACCGCAATTATGGCGACCATGATTCCCATTTTAAAGCGGTCAACATGGGGGCTCCGACGTGTCCGCCGACTTGCCCAAAGCCACCGAGGAGCAGGTGTGACCTGAGACCTTGCCTCCCTCAGGGGGTCTGCAAACGTCCCCTTCGGCAACGCCCCAGTGCCCCTGGACACCATACAGAGCTCCGCCCTGAAGCTTCACACCATCCTAAGACCTTCGGGCTGGCCTGTCTCATAAAGACGGCAGAAAGCAGCCAAACGTGACCAGAAGCCGAAAGCTTCGTCTGACCATCAAGAGAAAGGGCGGAGAGGATCCCAAGCTCATCCTGCAAACCCCGCGGACACGGCGTCAGAAGCACCTGCTTGCCAGCAAACGGGCGCCGCAGGAGGCTGGCAGAGGCACGCGCCCAATGTGCAACCCAGGAAAGCCCGGACGTCCTTAGCGGAGCAGAGGAAAGCGGTGGGGACAGGACCGCATGATTGATGCTCTCCGCTGACGGGTCTGACAAACTCTTCTCCGAGAAGAGATCATTTAGACACAAAATGAGATGTCAGGATCCGGCAAATGAGGTCCCCGAAGAGCTGGGGACTGCTCATGTCGCTGAGACTGACAAGCGAGGGGTGCGCACGGTGCAGGCGCCTGGCGTCCTGGGGAGACACCCCTGCTGCTGATCGGAAACGTGACAGCTCCTCAACCCTGCCACCCCCGGCGGGTCCTCAAACTCACCATGCTGGACCTCTAGAATCTACGACTACTCATTCTGTATCCCAGGGACTCAACCCAGGCCAAGGGAAACGTGTGAAGATACTCCCCACAGAGGCAGAGCCTGATGAGGGTCCCCGGGGCCCTGGGGAAGGACCACCCACCTCCTGGCGCTTACTTACTTGTGAGAAGTGATTAAAGGGTGTTGAAAACTGTAATTAGAAATTAACTTCACACGTTGTGAAATGGTTACACGGAAACAGAAAAGGCCAGACCGAGCCGCGTCCGCATGTAATTACACCGGGGTGACAGTCCGCCCACGGTGCCCAAGCGCTGAAAGAGGACGCAGAAGAGTTCGCTCAGTCGGAGGAGCAGGATGGGGGGTTCGATTCCGTTCCCCCTTAAGGCTTTTCAGGCAAAAAGCATGAAGAAAAGAGAAACATTATGCTCAACTCTAATGCTATTAATCCTCCATTCAAAAGTCATCTCTGCTCCTTTGGTTTTCCCTCTTCCTGCAGATTGGATCTCCTCTGGGAAGGGCAGCTATCAGGACCCGCTGGGACAAGGAACCAGCTGGGTGTCACCTGACGTCCTGTATCACGCTGGGCGGTCTCCCATCCCCCCGGGAGCGGCCGGAGGCCAGCAGGCAAGGCCCCCACTCAGGACACTCTGCGGTTCCCTCGGGGGACGTCACCACATCTGGTGTCTTCTCGGCTCGCAGCTAGGAAGCCCTCGAGAAACCATCCAGGACGATCGCGGCTCTCACATGACCATCTCCTCTGTGGCTGCCGAGTCCTACAGACCCGGTGTCCATCAGCTGCCTGTCAACAGGGAGCGTCACTATTCCGTCCTTGGCCTCAGATACTCGGGTCTGCTCGTTCACACGCTCTGTCATCCTCTGCGGATCATCCCCCGTCACTGTGCAGGCTGCAAACTCCACGGTCCCATCTGATTCTCCTTGAATCCCACACAAGGGAAGCAGGAGCCGGCCTCTGATACCAGACTTCTGTCGCTGATGCTGCTGAAGTTTTAGCATTAACAGAGCCAGCGGTCATCTGTCCTCCAAACTGGAACAATGCGCTCCACCTGCCACCAGGTCACAGATAGAGCAAAACCACGTGCCCCGAGGGGAGTGTCTTCCCCACGGGCCCGGCTCACCCGCCCACAGTGGTTCTTCTGTGGTGTCCCACGGCCCTCACGCACTGTGGATCACTCATCTGTGGGTGTTCTGAAACCAGGCAAACCCAAAGTTTTCAGAAGTCGCCAAGCTTCCCACTGTTATAAAACGCTTTTACCGATTCAAATGGGACAAACCAGGGGCGCCTGGGTGGCTCGGTCGGTTAAACGTCTGACTTCAGCTCAGGACATGATCTCATGGTTCGTGGGCTCGAGTCCTGAGTCAGGCTCTGTGCTGACAGCTCGGAGTCTGAAGCCTGCTTCCGATTCAGTGTCTCCCTCTCTCTCTGCCCCTCCTCCACTCACACTCTTTGTATCAATAATAAATAAATAAATGAGACAAACCATTTAACTCAATGATCTGATCATTGTCCAAACTGGGTACACGTTGGACCCTGGCTGGAGAGACAGGAGCTGTGAATCACTGCACCAGAAACCCCTGGCTAGTGCTGCACAGCAGGAAAACTCATTATGTCTTTTCTGTCCCTCGCCTGAGAAGGAACGGGAATTCCGCAGGAAAATGTGCCTGAGGGCTCCGCGAACACAGACTCCTTGGCGTGCATTTCTTCATATGCAATAATCCCCTTTGAAGTCCGGGGAGCAGGATTAACAGTCTGAGCCTCCCCCAATTGGATTCATTTTACCAGCTCCTGGGAATTTAAGTACCTCCGAACGACACCGCTGTTCTGGCGGAGGTGTGATGGATGGCGGAGAGCCGCCCGCAAACCCGCCTGCCCGCGGCTGTCAGGGCCCATCCTGCCCGCTATCCATCTCCCGCTTACCCGCCCGGCCTGACAGCCTTCCTTCATATTGTTTCGTTTTCTCATTGCCAGGGAGCCGCTAATGTGTGCCTCTCGGGGAGCTCAGAGGCAGCAGACACGAAAACACAGTCTGCTTCGGAGGCTTTTGTCCCCCAAACTTAAAAATACTCAGCCAAAAGCAGTTAGGCCAATAACTTTCGAGACCCAAATTCTCATCTAAGTTGATAGAACAATATTTTAAAAAAAGAAAAAGGAAAAGTAAACTTCCCCACTAGGATCTATCTCTCTGTTGAAGAAGAAATGAGCCCTTGCTGAAACTATTCCAACACTTAAAACAGAGTCTATCCGGCCCGTCTGCACGGCCGCCAGCCACCTCCCTGTCCCCCGCAGCTGCCCAGGGCCTGCCCCTCTCCACGGCAGGCACCCTGTGCCCGGGTCAGTGCCTGGGGCTCAACCGGTACAAAGGGAACTGTCCAGGGTGCTGAATGTGTTCAACGTCTGATTGTATTGAACACATTCAACTTCTGAATGTATTCAACTTTGCACGTATTCAAGGATCTTCACAACTTTTTCTTGAAATTCTGGGAACAATCCTGGTGCTGTTTACCCCATTGATTCGAGTAATCATTTTGTGTCTAAAGCAAAGGGTCAGAAGCAAAGGAAACAGGATCTTGACATATCAGGGTTTGAATACTTTATTCAAAAAATTATGTGAAGGTACTTTGTTTTTATAGGAAAGGCTGTATCATGTTTGCCTTCTTACGTTCTCTAGGACCCCACATTAGGATTTAAAAAAAGGTTTTGCCCTTTTAAAAATTTATGTTATGGCTTCATTCACACCTAGGAGATGATGAAAATGCCTTTAAGTCACTGATCTCTGCTCTGCAGTTCACTCAGGTAAAACCGTATGCCCTTGAGAAGCCAGAAACCACGCCTGTGTAAGGATTTTTACCTTTTGGATAAAAAGGTAAAATGGAATGTCTTTACTGAAAATGTCTGAGTTTGCAAACCAGCCTCGAACTTCCCACAAAGTATCTGTATTGTCAGCATTTACATGGACACAATGCATCTTTAATTACAGACAACATTTGTAAATATTATGTCCAATTGTAACCCCCTTTCCCCCACCTTCCCTTGCAGTCCCAGCAACTGTATACGTTGGTGTCTCTACATTATTTGCCTTTAAACATTTGGGGCTGAAAGGTGTGAGTTAATCAGGATTGCCACCATTTTCTCTCTGCTGCCATCTCCGTCATGATAGACAAATCACGTGGCAGAGGGGTGCAGGGAGACTGGCCACGCTGGGAGGGCAGCGAAGAACGGGAAGGGGTGGCCTGTGAGCCACGGCTGCCCCGATTTATGAGCCCTCCACACCGGCAAACACCCTTCCCTCCACCAACAGCTCCATTCCAAACATCAGCCGAGATTGGAACGTCAGTCAGAAGACAGCGCTCAGTCTTCATCTGACGGTGCAGTGCTCCCATCACTCAGAGCCAAAGCCAGTTTTAATTGATTGACTTTGGCAGAGATGACAATTAAGTATTTAGAGAAATCGTTTGTCAAAGTTGCTGTGGTCCAAATTCCTATGATCTGCGTGTTCCCTGGCATTTCCCAGGTGAGGAGCCTTAGCTGTATTCGGATGCAGGTGTGAGAGGCAGACAGACACAGAAAGAGGGACAGAGGGGATGGACGGAACTCGAAAGCTGGAAGTCAGGTCTGACCCTCCTTTTACTCAGAGTGAGTTTTTATCTCCATTTTGACAAATGAAGTCTGTGTGAAGGTTTGAGACAAATGAAGATGGGAGTTTACAACAGGCCGCCTGCATTCACAGAGTTCTATAATAAAGAATGACTTCGACGCCGCCATAGACACAACGCGGCTATGTGTCAACCCCCTCCCGCCCCCGACGCTGGCCCACAGAGGATTCTGCCCTATCTATCCCCACAGTGCTCCTCAGCACACAGCGAACACACACACACACGTACATGCACACATGTACACACACACACAGGCAGGCAAACTTCCAAAGCAAAGGAGACTCACGGGTAGACAATTTCACTGCTTCGTATAAAATCTTAACATCACCCAACAGTTTTTTTTCTCAAGAAGCTTTTATTTTCCTAAAATAGCCCTTTTTAGGGTCAATTTTGCTCCTTCCTACTACAAGGAACTACAATGTTTTTCAGTTACGCTATATTCAGATCCACACTTTTTCTTTAAAATTTACACCGAAAAGTAAATTTGTGAACGTACGTTTGTCTTGGATTCTCGTGAGTGGGATCTTTGAAGGTACAGGGAAGGTCATTATTAAGAGATTTTCTGGGTTTTTTTTCCTGTAAGGAATCCACTGGCTATAGTGACAATCACTCTCGAATTCGCTTTGCAAACCATCTAAACTTTCTAGCACCAGGTTTGCACACTGGGTGCTGGCACAGTTCTCACTACTGCACGCCGGACCAGGAGGGCCTTGCTGCCCCTCAGCCTGGCCGCACCTCACCAGGCTTCTCCTCCCCAGAGTCCCCTCCTGTCCTCGCAGAATCCAGGTGGCCTAACCACAGAGCCTCCCCCCTTCCTGGTCCTAGAGTATTCGCTTTAGAAAACTTGCCCTTGTATGTCCTTTCTCTTTCTTTGCCCAAGGTCACACCAAGTGCAACTGCTGTGGTTCAAATCCAGGCTGAGATTAAAGCTCCACAGGGCACTTCTTAGCGCTCCCAAGTCAGAATAAGGGGGAATGTTTGCCTGGAAATAGCTCACAGGTTAAATCTCTCCACGCTTACACTTAAGGAAAATCCTTTGCCGTAAATGCTAATGGCCACATCTCTTCATCCACAAAATTTGTGGTGGCAAAGTCAACAGGAGCTCTGAATCTTGCATGCCTCTACTTCAAAGGCCCTGGCACAACTCTGTTGCGTTTTGTAGACCAAGAGAAACGGGCTGCGTGTGCAGTCACTCGCTACCCCCCTCACAGAACTTCTCTGTCATGGAAAGGACACGTGAACCAGCCCTCTAGCCAGGTACCAGAAGACATTTTCTATCCATCCATAAAGACTTCAAGATGACAACACAGCAAAGAAAAACAAGGCAGAATAGCTGGGGTCACGGGTCCCTCCTTACTTGTTTTATCAACTGGTCTCACACCATCATCTCGCACCATGCACCAAAAACCTCCCGTAAATGAGATTCAGTCAGATTACAGAGTCATCTAATATCCTCAGTTCCTGGACAAACCTGTTTCTAAACTCCGTGATGTTGCAAATGGCTCTGGAGGAAAATGCATCCTTTGACTTTAAGGACTAGTTCTCCTCTGACGGCAGGTGCATAAGAGTAAACCCCAGGAGGCTACACGGATTCACTCTGCCTCGTGGCTGATGAAGTCACCCCCAACCTTTACCCACAGATAATGGACACCCCCGGGGTACAGAAGGGCATATGTTCTGGGTTCGGCCCAGCCCCCTGGAGGATTCCATTCACGAAAGGTGAAGCAAAAGCCGTAACTGGAATTTTAAAACTGTATTTCCGTTTTCACGGTCAGAAATTCAGCAGAAAATATTTTCCCTGGTTCTCTGAAGGCATAAGGAAAACGGGACTCTCGGATTCTCTGCGCAATCGCGGATACTGCTAGTGTCTCCGTGTGGAGCGTCTTCTCGGCTTTGGCAGGAGAATTTAGCAACCACGCAGGTGTGATGTGTGTGAACAGGACTCCCGTGTAAGCCGCATGTGATAAGCAGTCACGCAATTATGTATCTACAAGGTAATTAACACCGAAGGTGTCCACGGGGCTCCGCATTTAGGACGGCAAGTGTGAAGGCACGTTAGATTGAGTAGAGATTCATGGGGCCCCAGAAAGCCAAGAGTTCCAAACAGCAGAGACCAGAAGACCCAGGGGGTTGATGGGCGGAAAGGGAGGTTGTGTTTCTAATCACTGGGTTAGTACAGCATGACACCTGCTACAGACAGATTCCGGTTCTGGTCAGGGGCTTCCCGTTCTGGGTGAAAGAACGATCGTGGGGGATACTCAAATCAGGAATCATTTATTTATATCCATACGTGCAAACAGAATGACCTCATCCACTCCAAGGGGCTTTCCACTGCCATCTTTTTTGGATTCCTGTTCATTCTGCCTTCCCGGCACCCTGTCTTTGCGCAGCCACTGTCCCATGGTCCAGACCGCGGGCAGCACTGTGCACCGGCTTCTGCACATGCACATCAGCCCCGCTGAAGACCATTTCCTACAAGCAACATCTTTAAAAGTGTGAGTCAAGGGGCACCTGGGGGCCTCAGTTGGTTAAGCGTCCGGCTACAGCTCAGGTCATGATCTCTTGGTTTGTGGGTTTGAGCCCCGTGTCAGGCTCTGTGCTGACAGCTAGGTCAGAGCCTGGAGCCTGTCTTCGGATTCTGGGTCTCCCTCTCTCTCTGACTCTCCCCTTCTCATGCTGTCTCTCTCTCTTTCTCAAAAATAAACAAAACATTAACAATTTTAAAAAAATAAAAATGTGAGTCAAGCCACATGGCTACCCTGCTCAAGAACCCCCGGCGGCTTCCCTTCGGACTAACATCCAAACTCCCTAACGTGGTGCGCTGCTCTGGGACAGGCATCCTGAGAACCTGCTCAGAAGTCCAACTTGGACCTGCCTTATTCAGAATGAATTTTTTTCTCCAGTTTTTGGCAACTGAAGACCATGTGAAGATGTGGATAACCGTGTATCAGAGTTACAATACTATTTGCATTTATAAAGTACCATAATAAAGAAAATGGCTATCATATATGAAATGGCCCAAAACGGATATAATTCAGGATGCTACCACACTTGCTTCTCAGCATGAAATAGAAATAGGTGTGAGCACGCACACGCCAAATTTCTAAAGCCAAGGAACTCCCCTATAAGGCACAGCCTTCCAAACAAATCTCCCATTGCCTTCCGCATTTACTTCCGGGGCCAGTGCCCATTTCCTGTAAAGGACCAGAGAGTACGATGTCAGGCTCTGCAGGGCATGCCCTCCCCACGGAACTTTTCAGCGGAGCCGTCCGGCAGGAAAGCAGCCAGGCACCGGTCCTAACCCAGCACGTCTGTGTTCTGAGCTGACTTCTCGGGTTAAATGACGGCTGAAGCTCACACTCGGCACACCCGCCCTGCAGCTGACCTCTCCACCTGTAACGTGGCTGCCCCCCCTCCAGGACCCCCCGTGTTCCCACGGGCGCCCACTTGTCACTGCAGCTCACAGTCACCTCCTCTGATCACACCTGCCCACACCGCCGTGACAGTCCTTCCCAGTGAGTGGCCGTGCTGGAGAGGGAGCCACGAAACTTTGACGGGGAGCCCCCCCCCCGTTGCGACGTCCCGTGCTCCCCCATTTCAGCGTATCTCTTCCTGGGTCAGGCACAGCAAGACAATGGTCAGAAAATCCAACACTGGGAGCGCTTCCCATTCCCGCCCTCACCCGGCTTTCCGTCACTCATCCATGCGGTCATTCATTCATTCTCAACTCAACCTAGAAAGTAAGTTCCACGAGGACAGCCATGTCGTCTGTCCCACCTCCAGAGCCCAGGCCAACGCCGCACCCACAAAAGGCTCTCAGTAAATCATGAATGAATGAATGAATGAACTCCGCAAGCAGCAGAAAGCTGGCCTCCGAAAGCGTCTGCACAACCTCTAAACCTAAGCCAGGCCGCGTCCTGTACTTCCCGAGATTTCCAGAGAAGCCTCAGGGAGACCCGCCAGGACCCTCTGTGCCCTTTGGGTCACATTACCAACATCCGGGCCGTCTCAGTGTGGCCAGAGACCCTCAACCCGTCTCCTCCCTGCACCTGCTCTGCAGGGGGTGGGGGGGCCGAGTGCATCCACATCTGGAGCCGAGCTGGGCAGGCAGCAGAGACTCACTTCACAGCGCTCCCCTTTCGGGTGTGTGGGGGGCTCAGAAGACAGCTTTCCTTTCACAATAACAATCGTGCGATGGCACATTTTAAGAGCCCATTATTCTATTTTCAGGTTTTAACAGTGCAAATGTCTCATTGCAGCTCATTTTGCAGCTTACTGAGCTGTGTTACATCATGAAAAGGCCCAAGTACACACGGCACACGTCTCAGAGAATGCTATTATGGCTCCATCCCGACGTAAACCAAGCAGAAAATCCAGCAGTTCAGAGGTGTGGGCGGCAGCGCGGCGGGCAGACAGCGGGACGCTGGCCGGGAGCGCGGACGGGACGCTAGCCCAGATTGACTGGGCAGCTCTGAACTCCAGGCCTCTCTGTTGTCAAACCCAGAGGGGGAGGGAGGAGGAAATAAGAGAGAGGAGAGATTTCACGCAGTCTCTGAACACTTACAAGAGTCCACCCACAAACTCACCTTCTCTAACGTAAGAAAACACTCCGAGGCTCCACCCCCCGGGGTTGCTGAAGACAATCTCATCAGATCCCGAGCAAGAGCAGCCAAGGGGCCCTCATGCCCAGCAAATGCTGTTGTAGGTGTTCGCTCCGGCGACCGCACCAGAGCTGGCTCCCGTCCAGGGTCAGAGACAGCGGCTGGGGAATGCGTAAAAGCACTGGGTGCCCCTCGCTCACAGAGCCTCCAGCCTCCAGCTGCACCTCCCTCCTGGGCCCCCTCGCAGGCTGGTCCTCCCTAACTGGCTCCCCCGACCTCGAGCTCCGTCTCCTTCATCCGCCACAAAGTGTGGAATTTGAACATGAACTGTATTTTCCGAACCTCAGATATTCAGGAAGGCCCTTCGTGATTTTTTTCAGTATCTCGATATGACCCATATTGTTCTACACTATGCACTGCCCTTTAAATCAACTCGCTTTTTTTTTTAAATCCATTTATTTTGAGAGGAAGCCTCACATTATTCCTGTAAATTGAACCTCAACCTTCTTCCAGGAAAAGGCTTCGTTTAGACACAGCACGTCCTTGATAGCCATCTTTCTGCTGAAATCGGAAATTTTCAAGAGTCAGAGAAATGTTACACACAGTCTGGCCACAATTGAGAATTTCTCCTTGATGCAGAGAGAAGGCCTCACAAATAATTTAGAAGAGGAACTCGTTTCTCCTGACAGGCTCAAATATCACACGCGCTGTCAGTGCGTCACCTGAAAGCACCTGACTCCCACCAGCAAAGGGGCTGGCAAACCCCATCACCAAGGCCGGCCCACCACCGGCGGTCGCAAATCACCTCCTAGGAACACGGCTGTGCACACTCATTGCTGTCCTTCCTGAGGCTGCCGTGTCTACACAGAGGCTGGGTTGGACAGTCACAGCAGAGACTGCACGGCCCAGCAAGCCAACAATATCTACCATCACCCTTTACAGAAAGTGCTCGCCCAGCCCTGCACCAGTGGACAGACAACTCTTAGAGAATCGTGCATGGGACCCTTGTGCCCATGGGCAGCTGCCAACACTCTGGCTCCTTTTCACGGACAGGAAAGTATGAAACCACCAAGCACATCACATCACACTCAATGAGAACTCTGTGAGTAAATGAATGGATAAACCCACCAATCAAAGTAGTTTTAACTTACACCGATTCTCCCCTTCATACCATACTCAGAGCACTCAGAGCCACTAGTCATTATAACCAACCAGCATCAGCGTAGTTCTCGAGGGCTAGGCTGCCCAGTAGGGTGGATGCCAGTCACTGAGTGGCACGCCTACATATTCTTAATTGAGATGTGTTATGGGCCTGGGACACTGGATTTCAAAGACCCTAGTATGAAAAAGAAGAGCATATCAATAATATGTGTACACTGATTAGATGCTGAAATGACAATAATTTGGATTTTTTTGAAGTTCATTCATTTATTTTATTTAAGTAAGCTCTACGGCCAACACAGGGCTCAAACTCAAAACCCCAAGATAAAGAATCACACGGTCTTCCAACTGAGCCAGCCAGGCACTCCAATAATTCTGATTTTTTGAATTAAATAACCTATGTATCAAAACTATTTTATCTGTTTGCATCTATGTAATCTTTAGCGTGGCTATGAGAAGTCTAAAATGATGTTCCTCTGCGGCTCACGGCACACCTTTACAGCTCGCACTCTGCTTCTCTTGGGCAAAATACACTTACTACTGTGTTACCTATTCCCCATGGCTGAATAATACTGAAATCGGGATTATCCTTCCTACTTTGCAAAGAGGATGTGGAGTGTCCACGCAGGGAAGTGTTCTGTCTACAGGAACACGCTGATAACTGCCAGCGCCTGGATGCGCCCTCCTGATCTGTCTCCTACATGCCAGAGCCTCTTCTGGTCATGATGGCCAGCACCTCCTTGGGGACACGTAGGGTGTCTCCTCCCAGAGATCATCAAAGCAATAGAGGGGCAAGGGCTTCCGTATGGGGGGATCTACGAGGACCACAGCCACGTCCCCACCACCCAGTTGAAGAGATAAATTCTCTGCCCAGATTCTACTGTATTCTCTCCTTCCCTTAAGGTAACTACTATCATCAACAGTGTTTATCATTCCCAACTGTGTTTTTACACAGATGTATGTAAGCCTGTACAACTGCATGTATGTCTATATAAACGTGTGCCTACACACATGCATATGTGCACACAGACACATACATACACATATACACTGTGCGTTGTGTGCATGTGGTCAATACACACACTCACAACCCAGACACGGCATCGCCTGACATGGCCTTCGGATGACCGCGGGGTCGCACGACGGTCACGCCACGGTGCGTCACACACTGGTTTGTGCGCCCACCACGGTGGACTCGCATTCCCATTATCTGCTTCTTGTCAGACTTTACCTTTTTGCCTCTGGGATAAATACGGAACCGTATCGAGTACTTTGCGTTTCCCTGAATCCTGGAGACACCAATCAGCATTCCACATGCTCATTATTGGCTGGTGGCCGCTCCTTTCTGAGAATTGCTGGTCCATGGCCTCCGCTAACTTTTCTGTGGCATTGTTTAGCATTTTCTTGCTAATTTGCATGAGCCCTTTAATTATTCTGACTTGTAATTCTTCTTTGTTTCTTAGACACAGCCTGTTTTACGAATTCCTGTCATACACTCCGCACAAAGCACTGTGCCAAGCACACAGCCTGTGTTTAAAAAAAAATCAGTATTAATGATTAATGAGTTTCGTCCTTAGGGATGTATCTGTTTATGTTCAATTGTGACAGAAGTCAATTTTATTTGCAACAAATCACGTTACGTTCTGTCTAAACAACTGTATTTTATTAACACAGAATTTGATCTCAATGAATAACGCACCAAAGAAATAGGAAGTTCTGCTTCAAAGTTTTCATGTTACACATTTTCCCTCAAATAACATCTATCTAACAGGGTCTGACCTTCACAAATTAGTGTATATAATTGGTCAAGTAAAACCTCAAACGGAATTAACACAGAATGCCAAGTAAAACGGGTGAGACCCCAAACCTGATGGTGAATACGCCCCGTGCGTCTGCGCTGAGGACACAGGATGGAGGGCCCGTCTCTGGGGGACGGGCACAGCCTTGCACACCTTCCTTCTCGCCTGCGTGGAACCTTCACAGTAATCCTGTAAGGAGGAAGGGATTGTCCTGTGTTTTCTAATGAAGGGAAGACTCAGAGGAGATCAGACACTTGCCTCGAATCACACCAGGAGTGATGGAGTCAGGAGTCACTCAGATCACCCACCACACGGATGTGCTCACCGGGTGCCAGACACGGAGTTGGAACAACAGAGATCAAGGAGGTGTCCTCAGGGACCCGGCTCCCAAACCCTCTTGCACGCATCCATGATGATACCAAAGAATTCGGACTTGGATTCTCACATGGGAAATGTCCCTTGGGGGCGCCTGAGTGGCTCCCTCCGTGAAGCATCCTGCTCTTGATTTCCGCTCAGGTCCTGGTCTCACAGTTTGAGTTGGAGCCCCATCTGGCTCTGTGCTGACAGCAGGGAGCCTTCTTGAGATTCCAGGTCTCCCTCTCTCCCTCTCTCTCCTCTCCCCCATCTCTTTCAAAATAAATAAAGTGTTTTAAAAACAAGAAATGTCCCTTGCTCCCAGTAGCCCACCTCCTCTCAAAAGCTATCAATTCAGTAAATACCAATATAAGCATAAGAAAGCAGGCTATTTAGAGAATCCTTAAGGAGGGACCGGTTTCATTTTAACACTCTTTCCCGAACCTGCAAACCACTTCACACCTACAGTAAGAGGAAGGGACCTAACACTCAGCTGAAGAGAGAAAACCTTACAAGCTCGGCTGAGGCCCGGCTCCTGTCTCTTCCTCCTCCTGTCGGCTTCGCCCCTGCCCCTGCCTCCCTCGCAGGGGCGGCCCCTCTTCTGTGCTGGCTGCTGCATTTCCACGGCGACCACCACGCTCCCAGGAAACACGCACATGTTTTCCTGTAATTATTTTGCAAGTGTGTATAAAGCACATCACAGCAAACGTGCCTTCCGAGAGGTGGATCTCTTCCTCAGTGGTATGTTTGTGACGCTGACCCGGCTCCCCTCGCCCGTCCTCTCCGCGGCTGCACACACCCGAGTGGGCATTCCACCTTTTACGTGTGCGTCCCTTTCTGAGTAAACTTGAAAGTTGTTTCTGATGTTTTACTAGTAGACGCTGTTTTGAACAGTCTTGTATTTATCCCAGGTCAGAGGAGCCCTCCCTCTGGAACAGATCCCTGAGGATTCAGCGGCCCTGCAGCTCCCGCAGCTGCAAATCCACCAAGAGCTACAACATCCTTCCTCCACAGAGGCGTGACCGCGGGCCCAGGGGCGTCCTGTGGCCCCGTCCCAACACCGACAGTCGGAATTCCCATACTTCTCAATTGTCCCTCTCACGGGTGTAAAACAGTACCTCCACTTCCATGACTTTATCTCCTTT
>PISW01006205.1:0-113889 GCA_004023785.1 Mungos mungo | reverse complement strand
TGACTTATTTTGCTTAGCGGAGAAGGAGAGATATCATATGTTTGCATTTATGGGTCTAACAGGAGAGACCTGGCAGGAGACCATAGGGAGAGGAAGAGGGAAAGAAAGTGGGGGAGAGTGAGGGACACAGATCATGGGAGACTACTGAATACTGAAAACGAACCATGGACTGAAGGGGGAGGGGGAGGGGGGAGGGGGTGATGGTTATGGAGGGGGGGCATTTGTGGGGAGAAGCACTGGGTGTTATATGGAAACCAATTTGACAATAAACTATTAAAATAAAATAAAATAAAATGAAATGAAAAAAAAAGAGAAGATGCTTATCATGATGAGTACTGATCAATATATGGAACTCTTAAATCACCATCTTGTACACCTGAAACTAATTTAACGCTGTATGTTGACTCTATTGGGGTTAAAATAAAAAAAATAGCTAAGAAATTATGGCATATATTATTATAATTATATTTTTATTCCCCAATAAGCAATGAACTCCATCAGAAGAGGGTCTGTGTCTTTTAACTCTGAACCTCTATTTTCTAGGACATTACATGTCACAGTCAACAGAAGTGCTTGTTAAATAAACAAATAGTTTCGTTCTTGGTTCAGAGGACTTTTAAACTTAGTGATAGAGGTAAGCTAATGTTTGAATAACCACAAATCCATCAAAAGGAGCAGTAAGTGTTAGTATAAACCTGTAAAATTGTAGTCACAAACTTAAATGCTTATAGAAGGTGGGCAGAAAAATAAAAAGTAACACTGTGGGTTGGTGCAAGGTGTAAGAAACACTACTGTCTGCCATACAATGAAGAGAGCATATCCTGTCTGAAGGGAATGATGCTCTTTTGTTCCAGCTAATTCCATGGGGAAATGTGAGTCCACCTTTGACAAGTTTTCCAATTTTTCAAGAGAAGATGAAAATCTGGATTTTTAAGTAAAATTATCTCTTTTTTTTGAATTTGAGAGAGAGAGGGAGAGAGAGAGAGAGAGCGAGCATGAGCACGGGAAGGGAGAGAGAGAGAAAGATTATTAAGCATACCCTTTGCTCACTGCTCAGCCTGACTCAGGGCTCGATCCCACGCCCCTGGGACCATTTGGGACCTGAACCAAAATCAAGAGTCGGACATTCAACCGACTGAGCCACACAGGTGCCCCTAAATTTCTCTCATTTTTATACGTTAACAACTAATCCTCAAAATTAAACAATCATCACTCTCAGATCCTCTGTAACTCCTTACATAATTTCTAGAAGACACAGTCAAAAGTTATAATCAAGGAATAGCAATGTAGAAAACTTTCACATTTCATCGCCTTTTGATTCCCTGGTTGTAATTAATGGTCTTTCTTACTCACTGTAACATGTTGGATCATGTCAATTTTCAATGATTCTTTGATCATGATATTAATTGCTCTCGTGACTTATTTAGTCGCTATGGTTATTGGCAATGACTTTTTCCAGCTCCTGGATAGCCACATGGCTTTCTTTTCCAATGTATTCAGGTCTCAGTTTAGATGTCCCTGTCTTCAGCCAAGCCCTCCCTAAACATTCTGTCTAAACTTGCCTCCTCCCCACTGTCCTCCCTCTTTTTTTGTGTGGTCCTTGTCTGCATCTGATATATATATTTTATGATCTGTTTTTCCTCACTAGAGTGTCACCTTCCTGAAAGCAGAGATGTGTTTCTGTGATGTTCAGTGCTGAATTCCCAGAAAATACACTGGCAACAGTGAGCACCTAATCAACATGTTGAATGGATAAATGAGTGATCCTTTTGGTCACTGTTGACGAGACACCAAGACTACTCATTATCCGAGATTTTGGAAAAAAATAAGGATGTGAACAAACAGGTTTCTCTTAATAGAAATCTTAACATCAGCATAAGTTTAAAACATGTTCCTCAGGAACTTATTTGACATGGGGGAAAATCTACAAATCTAACACCAGCTCTTGACATCACGTTTACATCATAGTTATGACAGCTTCCTATGGTGGTCTCCTGGGAATGGCTGGAGGGGATTGTATGATGGCCACACAAAGGAAGCTTGAAGACAAAAGATTGCAGACTGCTCTAACAAATGAAGGGAGACTATCTGGAAGGTTCTTTGTAGAATATACATTTTTCCATTTTGAAATACTCTTGGAGGAAAAGAATGGCGGAGAGTCATGCAAAGTTTTAAGGGTTCAGATTAAATAGGTAAACTAAGAAAAATAATGATTAAAAAATGACTTCCACTGTCATCTCCTATGAATTTTATGGGTGTTGAAGTGATATTAGCACAGAGAAATGATTTTAGAAGGGCAGGAAATCCAAAATACCACCACCTTGGCGAGCTACTCTTTAGTATTTCCCAAGCTTCCTGCGGTTTCAAGGCAAGTCTACTAACCTTGTAGACAATTAAGTAACATCTTCTCTTCTGGGATATTTGACAGGTGAGCAACAGCTGCTCACTCTGCGAGAGGTACTGGGCTCAGTTTCTTTGTTCTGAACCCAGTTCTAGGACACATGTGCTCTGTACACTCCACTCGTGTTGCTGTTCGCCTTTAATCTCCAACATCTGAACTACAATTCTTGGGAAGTCAGCACACATGTAAATGCCTACCCTTCAGGATCCAGACCCTGGCTTATAGTCTGCTAAACACAGGGTCTGTACTGGTGGAGGTCAAGTGCCAAATAATTTCTTGATAAATATAAGTGCTTTTGATTATTATGTCCATTTTAGTCTCTGACAAGGTTTAGCATGTTGGATATTCTAAATAAATGCTTATTCATGATGTAAAGAAAGGATTTGTTCTTATTACTGGTGAGGCTTAGTGCCCCTCTCATGGGTACATGTATGGCCCCCATCATGGCGCTCATGCCCAGACAATGAATTTGTGCATTCACTTCTTCTCCTTTCCCCCTATGCCATGCAGCCCTCAAGGGAGGGGTGGTAAATGGTCATGTTGGCACCCTCAATGTCCAGCCTAGAGTCTGGCACCTGATTTTCAGTTCAGAAGTGTTACATATCTGAATGAACTTGCAGAAGACAAGATGTCCCTAGGGTTCAGGCCCAAGAGGTGCTAGCTCTCTCCAGCCTCAGACAAATACTCAAAGTACAAGTGGATTTTCTCCGTGTCCTGGGTAGGGAAATGTTCTGGAATGTACAGCAGAGGACCGTGAGAACCTTGAGAACACCCCATCCTGAACTCCATCTTTTCTTTATGATTTCACACTTTCCTCTCCGCATTCCCAGTCCTAACGTCTCCAACTGCAAAGGTTCACACTTGCCTCACAAAGTCGTGTGACAGAATTTCCTTTTAATTAGCACATTCATAACAGCAACAGTAATTCTAATCATTAATAAGCTGCTCATCCCACTTAGGAACAAACCAAATGGCAAGAAGTCAATGTTAATTTTAAAACACATGTAAACAAGAATCCAGGAAGGCCAAACACAATAACCTCCTGGCATTATTAATGGCAGAGAAGGCTTTCCGTGGACACTGGGGACACTAACTGCACCCCCTATTCCTCCATTTACACTTTTTGTCACGGACATCAATTAACTATTGCGTAGTGACTTTAAAAAATACAGATGTTCTTCCTCAATACCGTATGCTTCATGAGGGCAGGGATCACGTTTACGGGGCTCCTTAAGTCCACCGTGTTCTCTGCACACAGCAGGTGTCTAGTACATCCATGCTGAATGAACGGATTAATCAACTCTCAGCGGTGTGACGGCAGAGCTCTTGTGAAAGAACAGAATGTTAATGGTTCAGAACATCATTTCACAAAGCAAGTTGGACACCAGTGCCTTCTCTCAGGCCCAATGTTTGGACCATGAGGGCCTGAGTGTTCATTCAAGAATTTGTAAATGTTCCCTTCCTTCTGATAATAAAAAAATAATCCAATTATATCTTGGGTCACGCGGGTAACAGACTTCTGATGAATATTGCAACACAAAATCTATGTCTACATTGGCGTTTATCTTTGTGATGGAGTGGGTGTCCGGTCATTAGGAAAAGGACATCCTTTGGCTTTTTAATAGAGTGTTTCTCACTTTGTGGGGGCTCGCACAGTTTCTCGGTTCCCAAGTTTGGAATTCTATCTTCCCCACTCAGCACTGTGACACCCATGAGTCCGGGCAATGCCCGGGGCCACCATCTGTCTCCCTCGCCTCTGACTCCGCTGAGCAGCATCAGGCTATGGAGCCAGGGCCTCATTGCAGTGCTGGCCCTCGTGACGGACCCGGGATGTCTGCGATCATTTCCTCTGCTGCCTTTCATATCACTGAACTGAAGCGATCAGGCCTGTCAAGAGTGAGGGCCCCGGATGAAAGGCCAGTGCATTAAGACAGAGCATAATTGCCAGCTTCCGAGTTTCTGACATTAATCGTTTTACTGAAAGAAGACAGTGGAACTCCTCTCTCTCTCTCTCTCTCTCTTTCTCTCTCTCTCTCTCTGTCTTTCTCCCTCTCCTCCTCTCTGTCTCTCTTTTATAGCCAACACACAGGAATTATGGAGGGGTGGGGGCTAGGGAGGAAAAAACCCCCACCGACAACAATGTTTGCTAATTAAAAGTAATATGTTTTCCCTTTTTTTTTTTTTTTGGCAATTTGATAACACAAAACACTTACTTGAGGGCCACAGGGGGAAACAAACTGAGACAGATAAAAAATGTTTTGTGTTCATCCAAGCACAACTATGTTAATGCGTATTATCCCATTAATGCACATCAACATCGGGAATCGGCTCACCAATGCAAGCAAGAAGCATACACTTATCATCATTTGATAACATGTTTAATGACAGATTGACGGGAGATTTGCAAATGTGAACTGGCATCAGTGTTGCTAACTTCAGCTCCTGCCGCCGCCTCTGCTATGCCAGCATATTTATGTGCATAATTTGATTTCTCAGCCACACTGTTAGTACATTTTTAATATTAACTATGCACGAGCAGACAGCCCAACTTAAGTTGCACTGATGGTCGGAGTTCATTAGATTGAAAAAGATGGGCATGCGTGACTAAGATGGAGGTGACGGTCCAACATCCAAGAAGTGACTCTGAACAGACGCACTCCATTCTCAATGCGCCCGAGCTACACGTCTCACGTTGTCGGAAATGGCGGAGCTCCTGTGAATGAAGGAAGGTGTGGAAAAAGGAGGGAGTCCCTGCCCTGGGCACCCGGGTCAGGAGCTTGACACTGGGCCCAGGCGGTGGTGGCCGTGTGCATGTTGGCTTTCCCTCCACCGCCTCTGCTCGCTCCAAACTGATCATGATGCTACACTCATGCCCTTTGCTTCCTATGGGGCAGGGGAGTATTAGCTGTTATTCATTCTTCCTGAGCCCAGGCCACGGACAGCTGCTCAGGGAAGCCTTCCTGAAGTGGGAGCAGGGCTAATCACAGCTCTTTGGGGGAGGCATGCCCATCTGTGATTGCATTTTTCCCCCATCATGTAACACTTGTGTGGCCTAGATGAAGGACGTCGCCCTGCTCCCTTTCCATTTCTTCATCTGTAAAATGGGCATAAGAATATCACCTACTCCACAGGGGCTAAAGCTTAAAAAAGCCAAAGAAGAGAAGTGTTGAGCCCCAGCATTTGGCACATAGCAAGCTTGCCATATATGTTTGTTCTTATTATTTTATTTCTGCTTTTTTTGAGGGGGGATAATTTTTAAAAATGTGGAAGTCTGCTCCCCAGGCTCTAGAATCAGACGAAGGTGAGGTTTCTTCTTCTTCTTCTTCTTCTTCTTCTTCTTCTTCTTCTTCTTCTTCTTCTTTTTCTTCTTCTTCTCCTTTTTTTAGTTTATTTATTTATTTTGAGAGGGAGAGAGAGCACGAGCGAGATAGGGACAGAGAGAGAAGGAGAATTCCAACCAGGTTCCACATTGTCAGCACAGAGCCCAATGCGCGACTTGAACCCATGATCCATGAGATCATGACCTGAGCCGAAATCAAGAGTTGAATGCTTAACTGACTGAGCCACCCAAGCGTCCCAACACTGGGGTTTTGACCCAAGCCCCACTAAGTAAAGGCTGTGTGTTGGTTAAATCATGTAACTTCTGTGGGCTTTGGGTATCTCATGGCAAAATGGGGTGATTCCAGGGACACATGTGGTGTGCCGGCAGGAAGGATAGGATGATGATCGTATAAAAGGGTCTAAAGGGCTTTGGACATCATATGCATTCAGGAGGTCTTAGCCTTTATTTCTTCTGGACGATCAGGACAGTGCCTGGGTCATGGAGTCAATCAAGAGCACGTTCAAGTTTTGGTTCTGCTGCTTCCTAACTGTACGATCGCCTTTGTGACATTTGGGTTTTGCCCCTACAAAATGGGGATTCATAGTGGAAGCTACTTCTGGGGACTTGGGGGGGCTGAAAGGAGAGAATATGCAGGAGCCTACTCACTCAACCTTACCTCGTTGTTACCGAAGCATATGTCTTTGGGGCTTCTGTGGTGCCTGGCACATAATAAGTGCTCAGTAAATATTTGTTGATTGGATAAGTGAGCGAGAGCAGCATGGATATTCAGCAAGGCTCAGGTCAGTCCTGGGAAAGATTTGTCCAGGGAATAGAGCAAAAGGCCTCCAGGAGTCTGTCGCTGAGCTCAGTGGGTAACCAAAACAGTGCGAGTATACAGAGAGTAGGTTGTTGAAAGTCATCAGAGACACAGATGAACAGCCTTTTCATACGAATCAAGGAGGGAGCTGTAACTGGCATCAACTGAATGCTTACTGTGTGCAGAGTGTTAAGAGCTTCCTTAATTTTTTCTCATTTAACCCTTACAGCAGACTTTAAGAGGGATATTATTATCCCCATTTTATAGATGAAGACACTGAGGTTTGACTGTAAACCAAGTCTTGAAGGCAGAACGGTGGATCCAAGAAAGAGAATATTCAATTCATATCTGCCGACGGAACCTCAGAAAGGTCGGTAGCTGGCTGAGGGGGCCACAGGGGGACCAAGCGCAGGCCTGGCACTGAGCTCTATGTGCTCTCCAGCTGCTGATTTCAGGTAGAAGACCAGAACAAACAAACGCAAGATGGCTAAGTGACTGCATTGCTCTTCATGTATGAAGGTGGCATTCCTGTGTCAGGCATGTGACTTGTGTCATTTGCCTGCTGTACTGAGGAGGCTTTGCAGGGACTCATCCCCACTTTCCGATGGGGTGAGAACCTGGACACAGGGAAGCCCATCTGAAGACAGCACTGTCGTGATGCCTCATGCCTACCTTCTGCCTGTTTTCCATTCGGAAAGACACACGTGCAACTCTCTTCCACTCATGGCCACTGGAGCTGCAAGTGCAGTGTGTCTGCAGTGCCTTCAGGCTGATGCCCCGCCTGGGACGACCCCTCACCAATGACGGACTGAGGTCAGGGTACCAGAGCCCAGCCCTTGCTTCCAGAGGGGTCAAAACTGGGGGCATAATGAACACCCTCCAACTCCCTGCGGGATCGGAGTGAGGCTGGGGCTTTCCTGGACATCACACTCATGCCTGGCTTTCTCCTCTTCTCTGATCAGTTTCCTCAGGGAGCACATTCCTAAGAAATTATTTGCCCAGGAATCTCCATACCAGGGTCTGAGTAGCCCAGGGGCTGCTGAACTGCAGCCTGTGGGCCAAATCCGGCCCTCCCCCCTGGTTGTGTAAATAAAACTTTATTGGTACTCAGTCACACCTACTTATCACTGTACCATCTACCACTGCCTTTGCGGTGGAATGTCAGAGGCAAGTAGTTGTGAGATACACTACATGTCCCACAGAGCCTCAAGTATTTGCTCTCTGGCCTTGTGATAATATGAATATGTGACCACTATGCAAGATAATGCTGGGAACACACCAGCTCTTCCCTGCCTCAGGGACTCTGCATGTGCTGTTCCTTCTGCTGGGGGTCCTCCTCCCTTGACTTGGTGGATGACCGATCGCTTCTCACTTTTTAGGCCTCGGCAAAAATGTCACTTCTTCAGAAAGACCTTCTCTGCCCACCCTTCTAAGGTAGCCCTCTGCTGTTTATTCCTGCCTTTGTTTATTGGCTGTGGTTCCCTCCGTGGCTACCAGCCAGCACATAAGCTCCGTGAAGAGTAGAAGCCTTCTCCATCTCGCTCATTTCTTGACCTCGTGCCTGTGCATAGTGGAGACTCAGAGTTGTCTGTTGACTGAATGACAGGGAAGAGCGTGCAACACTTCACAGGGCATACTCCCACCGGCTGGGGCTAGAAGTCAGGGGCTGCGTCACGATGGGCACAGGGGAATCTGATCCTCATTTGGAATCTCTACTCCGGAGCAATGGGGACATATTTCATACCCAAGCCACATTAGTGCCTAGACATTTATTGCCTCTGGTATTAATTTGCTTGTTTTGCCACATTATGTAATGGGAGGTCACTTTCTGTTCTAAGCTATAATTTTTGAATTTTATGATATAAATTGACCTGCTTCAGGAACCTGGCTATAAAGAGCCTTGCTGCCAAGGGGTCAAGAAAAAGTTATGCTGTGTTAATGGTTTTAATTAATGCATTAATTTCACAATGCTTTTCTTGGGGGCTTCATGTGTGCAGGGGCCAGGTGTGAGATGCTCAGGGAGCCTCCTGGTGAGGAAAGGCGCACTCACATGCACACACATCCGTAATTCATTCTGCACATGGAAGCCAGAATCATCTTTAGAAACGCCAATTGCATCATGCCCTTCCCCTATTTAAATCCCCTTAATGAACTTAGAGTAATCTAAACTCATCACCATGGCCGCACAGCTGAGTTGGTCTAAATAATCAAACATTTCTTTCTGAGTTCACAGAGTTCAGCGACACTGGCTTTCTTTCCGTTTCCCTCAGTACTCCCAGCTCTTACTCGCCTCAGGGCCTTTGCACTTGCTGTCCCTGTCTCAGATCCTCTTTTTATTCATTTCAGGACTGGTCCCCTTAATCTTTCATGTCTCAGATGTCACCCCTCAAAGAGGCCTTCTTGAAGCATCCGAAGTAAGTTAACACTACTGCTACCCAGGCCCTAAGTACTTTATTTATTTCCTTCATGGGATCTGAAATAATCTGTTTACTAAGTTGTTTTCTTGTTTCTTATCTTTCTCTTTCTATAAGATCTTCCAAGGGGAGGCAAATGTCCATTTGTTCACTGCTATATCCTTGGAGCCTATCACGGTGCTGAGACATAAGAAAATGCCCAATAATGTAGTCTCAGATACTAAAACAAAGTGATGGCAAAGAGACCTTTGGGAGGACTGGATAGCTTTAGATGAGGGCTTGGCAAACTATGGCCTGTGGGCCAAATCCAGCCCACCACCTGTCTCTGGAGGGCCTATAAACTAAGAATGGTGTCTACATTTTTAAATGGTTTTGTAAGAGTCAAAAGAAGAATGACCTTTCTTTAATGGCACATGAAAACTATATGAAATTCAAGTGTCTCAGTGTCCATCAACATTTCAATTATATATTCTAAATATTCCAATTAATTGGAATATAGCCACACCCAATCATTTACACGTCTCCTATTATTGCTTTTATGCTGCAGTGGCAGATTGAGTGGTGGTGACAGGGACTGTGTGGCTGTGGCTCAGAAAATATTTACTATCTGGCCCTTCACAGAAAACTTTTGTTGACTTCTGACTTAGAGTTTCAGAGAAGAGTCCTTGAAGAAGATGACGTTTAAGTTGAGGCTTAAATGAAGAGAATGCTGAACATAAGGATCAGAAAGACTGTATTTGAAGTCCCTTGGGTAGAATAAACACTCATGAAATGGTAGCTCTCTCATTATGCTGTGAGGTCCGAATTAGGACTTTTAATCTGGCAGTCATGGACTGGGCAAAATGGCGCAGGGTAGTAGGTTGAATCCTGGCAAGAGATTCGGTGTGCTTCAATGAACTGAAGGGCTGTAGGAACAGAGATCGAACAGGTGGAGTGGTATGGAGGTCCAATAAAACTATTGGTGATGAAATGGACAGTGGTGGTAAAGAGGAGAGAAAGAGGAAGGTCCATCGATCCTAAGCCTGGGACACTAGGGGGTTAATGGGACCACTCACTGTCATTCAATTAATAGGTGTTAGGAGGGCGAAGGGAGGGCCTGGCTCAAGCGTGACTAAGATGGGCGGGGTTCAGGGTCCTCCCTGCCCCCACAGGCCCTCTGGGCATCCCAATCTCAGCCCAAGCTGTAACATGCTGACCCCCCTCCACCCCCCCCATGCTTCCAGGAGCATGCACCTGACCCAGGCTGAAGAGACAGCATCCCATCTTTCCCAGCCTTAGGCATTGCTTCAAGAGTATTGTGACCTCACAGGCCAACTGAACTCTTTCTACTGACACCCCTAAACTGGTTGGATACAACCCTGGTGCTGGTCCAGGCAATCTTGCTGTTTGTCTGAAAATGAAGACAAAGCAGAACAAATCTGAACTGAGCGATGGGGAAAGACCAAGTTCCAGCGACATCCATCCTTTGAACCCAGGATGCATCCGCGCATGAAACCAACGCTATTCTTGGATGACCTGGCAAATTCCCTGGCTTGCTAAATTAAGTTTGACTTGGTTTGCAGTCAATTATAAATAACGGATTCTGATAAATGCATTTCAGAGTGAGCCTGCTGAACAGTTTTAATGATTGTTTCCAAAATAATTTTACGGCCCATCTTTTCAGAGTTAAAGAAGATATTAAGCTAAGCCAAGAAGAGGATCTAGTCCCTTGACTGCCAATCAAGGCTCCTGGGAAACTCCTCCTGACACAGCAGAGACAACTGAAGTGATGTTGTCTCTCCCGATAATAAGTGATCTTGGCGGAGTTCTATAAACTTTTGGGCTGTCTCCTACTCCCCTGGATTTTGGTTCACCCCTCTGGTTGCCAGCTTCTGCTCTCCATCACCTCCTCTGAGGGACAATCTCGATGGTCTCACCCTTGTGGTCTCACTTGATTTTGTACACCAAGCCAGGACCTTCCTTATAGTTCATATTCTTCTTCACGTAGGACTGAGTGTCAGGCTCAAAGACTGTACTTTAAAAAAATTTTTTTTAATGTTTTATTTATTTTTGATACAGAGAGAGACAGAGCATGAGAGGGGAAGGGGCAGAGAGAGAAGGAGATACAGAACCAGAAGCAGTTCCAGGCTCTGAGCTGTTAGCACAGAGCCTGACGCGGGGCTCGAACCCATGAACGTGAGATTTGACCTGAGCCGAAGTCGGAGGCTTAACCGACTGAGCCACCCAGGTGCCCCTCAAAGACTGTATTAAAACTAATATAAGCAGAGTTGTTTTCAGAGCACTCACAACATGCCAGGTACTGGGCTTAAAGCAGCAGTTCTCAAAATGTGGTCCCTGGAGCAGCATCCTGCTATCACCTGGGAACTTGTTAGAAATTCAAATGATCTAGCCCCACCCAAGATCCAAGGAATCTGACAATCTGGGGAATGGGTTCAGCCACCTGCGTTTTAGCAAGCCCCCCAGATGATTCTCAGGTTTGAAAACCATTGGTTTCAAGCATCACCCGGATTGTCTCCTGTGATCCTGTCTATTGAAGCCTGAGGTAGGACAGTTATCCCCATTTTATAGATCAAGAAATTGCATCCCAGCAAGTTTAGGCATCTGCTCTTCCTGCTCGGGAGGAGTGGAACTTGGATTCAAACCCCGGCACCCTGACCCACAAACCCCCTCCAGTGCTCTCCAGCGAGGTGGACGTCGTGCTCAGCACCCATCTTCCCAACCCGGTGCCCGGCTCGCGTTCCAGCTGTCTGGCAGAAATGCTGCCTCAGATCCACACCCCCTGCTGCCTTTTTGCTGATTCCTAGGAGCTTAAGGATTACTTCTCAGCCTCCAAGAAATTTTCCACTTAAAAAAAGTAGTTGCAAGCCAAAGAAAAGTCAGCCCGAGAGTCCCAGAATCCCAGCTGACGACAAGCCTCCTGTTGGGTCCCCAGGAACCTGGGGACTGACTGCTCGGTGCACCGAGGCACTGGTGACCCTCACCCTGCAGCCTCTTCTCTTGAAAATCACCTTGTCCTTTCCAAGTCCCCGTGCCTCGTGCATTGCCTGTCTCCCCAGCTCACACCGTGTAGTTACAGACGCCACGTCGCTCATTGCAATTTATAAGCAGTCGCTAATGTTCGGTTATAATTCCCCATTTCAGATGCGAAAATGGTTCATCACGTGCACCACAAGGGCCTCTCTACAATGATATATAATTTAAAAATTAACACGAGGACAGAGGAGACTCTGCATTTTTGAACTAGGAACTTAGAGATTCAGAGGTTACAACTTGATAAGGTGAGCTCAAGGAATGAGAGGAGTC
Organism: Mungos mungo; assembly: GCA_004023785.1. Classification (NCBI taxonomy): domain Eukaryota; kingdom Metazoa; phylum Chordata; class Mammalia; order Carnivora; family Herpestidae; genus Mungos; species Mungos mungo. The sequence goes on along the minus strand of PISW01006205.1, from coordinate 101,632 downwards.
ATTAAAACAAATGCCTCTGTCACATGTTTCTGTGACTTCAGAGCTTTTCTAGCATCTTCCAGTTCACTCGCACTTGTCAAAGTGCATGCCCACAAGTGGTATATTTATATTAGGGTACTTTTCTGCATTGTTACAAACATTCTCTAATTCCTGACACAGACCTTTCCAATATAAACCATGCTGTTGGTGAGCAAGCAAAGCAGAAAGAAATCAATGCTTGATCTCCAGCAAGGGCCAAGCAGAGCTGAACAGCACAACCAAAAAGAGGTAATGGTGATTCTCTGGAAGGGCTTACCGCTGTGTTTACAGCATTGCCGGCTCTGGGCAGAGAAGGACCCAGAAGACTTTGGAGAGTTGCATGTGCAGCATGCCCATCTCCAGAGAAGGAGATGGCAGCAGTGACAGATGCAGGGGGGCGGGGAAGGCAGGGACAGAGAACGTGAGCTGGTGCAAGAGGGAAAGGGGAATGATTTTGCATGTGTAATGCTCAAGATGCTTTGGTGCTTGTATTGGTTCAACCTTTCATGCCTTTGTGACCAAGCCTTTTCCCAGTCTGCTCCAGCATCAAGTGGTTGCAATTATGGATTGCAAATTTATTGACATTTGACATCCACATCAGCCTTCCTCTGATCAACAGAACTCTCGGCTGCCAAACTGAATAATTACAGAAGATTTTAGCAGTCATGGAGATGCCAAAAAGGTCATTAAATCATCTTGAAAAAACAATGTGTTCCTCCATTTCATCTTTCCAGTAAATCTTCCGTTGGAGTTGGGACCACCTACGGTTGATGCTCAGAGAGGGGGGCTGAATTACAGTATGGAGAGAGGAATTAAATTAGGATTGAAAAATAGGAAGGCAGGCGCAGCAGGGACCCCTTGTTTGGTGCTTCATAATTTCTGGAGAGGCATAAAGATTGTGGCTTACTTTTATCAAGAAATGGATTCTCCTCGGGAAAGAGACGGTAATGGCTCAGGAGTTGGGGGTGGTCCAGGGGAAATTCCGGAAGAAGAGTTGTATCTAGAAATTCACCGTGGGCCCCACAGTACACAGCCAAATTTGTCTCAGTCCTCTAAGGTCTTCTCTCTTTGACATCACTTCTCCTTTCTAGACAAGCATGGTTGCAAGTGGCCTGGAATCCCCTGAAGTCACATCTTCTCCATGTCCACCCCCCGGCCCCCCCCCCCGCCTCCAGATTACCATAGTCCTTCCCTTCACCTCCTCACTGGCTTCCTTCTCTGCCCTCGACCGCTCTAATCCATCCCATACTCAGTAATCACAGTGGTCTTTTGAAGGATAAAACAGATCATGCCCTTGCCTACTTAAACTCTTTCAATGGCTTCTCATTGTGCTTAAGAGGAAGAAAGTAGAAAGTTCATAGGATGTTCTACAAAGCCCTGGCTCACCTCACACCCTCACCCCACCCCAACCACTCCCCTCCCCCTCCAGCTCCAGCCCTCAACGCTGGTCTTTATCTGAATCAGGTGCACCAACCCTTCTCCTGTTCTCCTGCCTGGGATGTTCTGCCCTCAATTTGTAATGTGACTGGCTTCTTCTCAACATCCTCATTTTCTCCCCTGATGTCCCTCTGTTTAGTGTAAGTGGCCCTGTCATAGTCCCTCACCTGCAGGATTTCCTTGGCAGACCCACTTTCTTGAGGCTCCAGGAATATTAGCTGTTAGTATTATTATCAGTGTTTATTCTCTGATTAGAATGTAAGATCTGGGTTTCTTTTCTTCTTGGGGTGCAGCCCAGTACTTACGACAGAGCCGGGCACATAGGAGCATGAATTAAGGGACAATTGAATCAAAGTCTCTGATCCTCTTGATGCAGAGAATGAAGAATGGTTCGACTCATTCGCCTGAAGGTGTCTATTGACTCTGCTCCCATGAGCACGTGTACCCTGAAAAAAGACATTTCTTAGCCCTCATGACAATGTTAGTTCTCTGGGTGAATCATTTGACAATGCGCTGGATGGGAATGTATCTCACCTCATTGCACTTTTCTGGGCTGCACAGAACTTGGAGATCCCTACACTTGGGGCTTCTAGTATGCTGAGCTCTGTCCTAAGGGTTTCATGTGCTTTATCTACTCCATCTGCCTCACTGATGAGGGACACAGGCATTATTGTTGTTTCACACATGGCGGAGGTCAAAGAAAGTTATGATCACCTCCTAGATACTGTCCCTTTCTCCCTCCCTTCCTTCCAATCAGATGCGGCCCCTTGCCTCCTGGAACTAAGAGGTGGCCGCCATCTTTACCTCGTAAACTGAAGGCTTGGTGACGAGTCCAGTGCTCCACCACTTCAAAGCCCTACAACGTCAACTTCATGAAAATGATGTTCAAGTATTTCAATAAAGCAAACGTGTTTTGAACATCTCTCATGGAAGTTCAAACGATAAGTTTGCATACCTGAGTGGAGGCCATCAGATGTATATAAATCGGCTTCTCTGTCAAATCAGCATCCCCTCTCTGCCATTTTCTCCCCAAAACACAGCTCCAACCATGCCGAACAATGTGCATTTTCTGGAACGAACCTCCCACTTTACTTACTTACAAGGCGTTCCTCTTGCCATCCTTGTTTACCATGCCCCTCCTCCCCCTTCTCCCCCAGCTAGCTCCGGGCCACCTAGATCTCTGCTCATTTGGTCAGCTGCCCTTGAACCCTCTTGTCTCCCACTGGTCGAGTACTTTCCCTATAATATCTCTGGGCTCAGTTTAAGCCTTGGTGGTGTAGTGTCCTTCCTCTTCGATGCACCGTCTGTGGTCTGAGGGCAGAGCCAGCCTCTGTTGGTTGCTTATCTCCCTGGTCCTTGCAGGGACCACAACCCCCAATGCATAACATTTATTGCACGATGCACCTTTGCATATCTTCCCAGATGGATGTTCCTGGGCCACAAAATGTGACTTGCTTCCCACATTATAACTGCAATTGTTGCTGTTATTATTAAAATCTTGAGACCTATTAACCCACTCGTGATTCTAGGGCTGCTATGTTTTAACAATGATGATTGAGGATCTCTGGGTGCCTGGTATTGGCCCAGGAAGCACTCTGTGGGCTTGCTTTAATTTTCTCTTATAACTACGTGAAGCCAGCCATCACATGGCCACTTGGCAGAAGAGGCAGTCGAGGGTCAGAGAGGTGACGTGACCTGCCCTAGGTCCCTCAGCTAGGAAGTGTCGATGTGGCCCCGGGACCTGGGCCTCAGTGGCTCCAGAGCCCGTGGACGTCCCCCTGAGTTTAGCCGCCCGGTGCTTCCCTCATGAGGTTTCCAGGCATTGGGAGTCCCTGTCTCTTGAGACTTTGTGACAGGCCCCCTGCCCCCCACTTCCAACACCCTCCCACTTCTCCTTCTCTTATGTTTCTGGGATGATGAGGTCCTGATTGGTCCTTTGACTTATAAGCCAGAGCAAATGTTACCCAATAGGGACCCATCTCCATGGTTACCGCACACCAGAGAATGCACCAGAAGGTAGCACAGGGGGAAAGTGGGGGCTCCAGCAAATATGGGGGAGGAGGGAGTCATAAACAATTAAACATGACTAAAACCTCTGGTGAACCAAAATAGAACTATTTGACTGTGAAATCGAGTAATGTAGCATTGAAAGTAACATAACCTGAAACATCATTTTTCCCCCGTAGATGAAAAAAACACCAGGTAAACCCATGCGCCGTGAAAGTGCCAATTTGCTGGAGGGCCCAAGTGGTAGGAACTTGTCTAGGTCAAGGTTTGGGCTTTTGGGATATTGAAATTATTTTTTTGCCCCTCCTCCCAAAGGACAAAGTAACTTTTGGGGACAGGGTTCACATCTCACACTTTGGCGCAGCACCTGACGGAATTTAAAGCGGGGGCCACCAGAAAGGCACTGAGAGAGAGACATTTCAACCAAGATCGTGGCTTGAGGTGAGTCATTTGCTTGGCCACGGTGGATCTCCAGCCCCGCTGCCTGCTCTCTGTGCGATCTTGGGGGTCACGCCACCTCTCTGAGGCCGGTTTCTTCACCTGTGAGCTGAGTGTCGTCAGGGTTGTTTCTCCGGGGAGTTTCGGGCTCAGATTGATCGAGATGATATGTGAAGAGGACCCAGCACAAGAGCCGGGACTCCGTGATGGCGCCATAAATGTTAATCCTCTGTCAGGATCGATCGAGACCAGGACAACAGCGGTAGCCGACACGGCTTCTTACCACCTTTAATCAACCTCATTCCCGTCATTATCTGCACTGAGGCTCCAGTGCAGACCTTGCTAAGTGCGGCACAGCCACTGGTGGTTTTTAACTGGAGCAAGTGGAATTTTTCAAGGGAGCTGGCAGCACCGAGGAAAAGCAGAAGTCAGAGGGAAAGAGACGCAAGGTAATGCTGTTCTCCATCCTTCCTCGGGGCACCTGAACACCTCCAGATGCTTCCATTCCACAGCCTCTCCTGCCACTGACCCCCCCCTCCCTGGCGCCTGGAGCTGATTTAATTAAATCTGTACACATAGTCTCTCCTTATTTCTTCAAATAAAATGGCACAATCCATCCCACATCTTGATTTAAGCCTTAAGCAAACAGAAGGGGATTTTTCTGAGGTAGGCGCTCGAGGTGGGAAATAAAGAGGAGAATGAAGTTCGTCAAGGGTTCGCTTCGAGGGTCAGATGCAGCGCTGAGCTCTGCCCGGGCACTATTTTAGCTAATCCTCAACACAAACTGAACAAGAAAGGAACTGTACTTATGCCACCCAGTCTCTGCAGGTCTTTCTCGTTAACTTGAACATGGATTTTTTTTTTTGAGTTTTCCCAGCATCACTAGAAGATTACCCCAGACAGAATGCCCTCTGCCCAAAAATACGCTTTGTCTCCTGCAAGTAAAAAAAGTAAAAATAAAAAAAACCCCAAAGAAATAAAGAATATTCCCCCCCTAAAACCACCACGACCACTTTCCACATAACCCGGGCTGCCTGGACTTGGGGTGGCGTCCACGTTCTCAACAGCAGCACAAGTTCTCTAAAGTCCCCAAAGGTGATGTGCGCCTTCAGCCCCAGCGTTCTGTTCTCTTGCCAGGTGAGTCTCACGTCACATTTACACTGGATTTAATGGGAGGACATGACACGCACTGATTTTCAACAAACTCCTGTTCTTTCGGAGAAAGAATCGGAGAAAGAAGGCAGCCGCCGACCACATCCTCTTCTATTTTGGTATCCTCAACATTATCCCCGTGGCCTACATATCATTTCACAAACTGCCCCGCAATTCTTGCAGGGCGTGGCGTCAAGACTGATTTAAAATCCCTGCATTGCTAAAACTGCATTGTTCTTCATCAAGTTGAGTCATTTTTATGTGAAGTGTCAAGATCCCTAACAAATAACTCCTGCCAGACGAATCAAGTTCCTCGTCTTAGAGCCGTGGCTAAATAGTTTATAGCTTTAATCTGCTCACCGAGGTGTGCAGTCTATGACAGTAATTATAAATGCAAGGAGAAATTACAGCTGAATGCTTTAACTGCATTAGGAGCCGTTTGATGAACAATCATGAGTGCCTGCTCGTTTCCAACAATAGAGGGCAAGTTAGTGTCAGTGCATTAGAGAGATTTCAGTTCTGCCTGGCGTTTCCTCCCATTTACCACAGAATGTCACTTGTCTTCTATAAAGTAGAAAAAAAGCACCGTGGAAAGCTTTAAACTTGATAGTTAAAAAAAAAAAGACAAAGAGAGAAATGCAGGGGAAACTGTTTATCATTATGACTTTTTTTTTTTCCGCCTGTTTTGCTTGGGGACTGGTTCAGTTTCAAATTAGTTCATTGAAGGGAGCTGCTTGTTTACTTACAAGGGGCCTTAAAAAATCCCTCCTCAAGCCATTTTCGAGAAATCTTTATGGAGAAAGAGTTCGTTAAGTGAGGGGGCAAGTTCAGCTTGTACCCAGGCAGAAGATTTGGTGATCTTGCGTGCGTTCCCCTCCCCCTCCCCAAGTCCTTCTCTCCATCTGTATCTACCTAAGCTAATGACACCATTCAGCTCTTTATTTTCCCCTCCTCACATCCGCGGAAAGACGTTTTTAATTTAGCTGAAGAATTACACAAATGTATTTTAAAGACATAAATCCATATAAAAAATATGAGCTAATTAAAACATTGCACTCCCTGTCGCTCATGGATTTTCAATTTAGCGAAAGAAAAAAGAATTGCATCTGGTTAAATGAAAAGATGATACTGATGGCAGATTGGAGTAAATGAAAAATAATGTTACTCTATATTAAAGCACCAAATTATACACGTCAGGATTGAGATTTCGAAGGTCCCAATGAGGGGGAAAGTGCAACAGAGAGGGGGGGCCGGCCATGTGCGAGGGAGTTAAGCCAGAGCGCTTGCATAAAATGAAAGCATTCAACCAGACTACACATTCGTGTCACTGCGTTGCAAATACGCGAATCTCGTAGCTGACCCCGTTTCTGAATTCTTAGTTTGCTTCCCTCAAGTGAGAGTCAGGATAGGGATCGAGAAAAAAATTGGACATGTATCTTTTCACTGGAATGTGGGTCATTTCTTGCTTAGACACCATATGGTAAATGTATAATAGGCTGACCGGACAAGGAAATTATAATCGAGAGAGCAAGGATGCTTTGCCTCACCCTGCGGACCAGTTCCGCACCCCCCCGACCCGTCCCCCCAGTTTCAATGTCTTGTTTGTAGCCAGAGCCCCTGAGAGGGCTCTTGCTGAGCTCATATGCCATGGTTACAGCCTTTTCCTGGGCTGTTAGAGGTACACGTGGCTGTGGGTAGTGCCTAGAAACCGTCAGACAAGGCGGCAGAGAAGCCGAGAGGCAGAGGGAGGTGATGAGGGTCGAGCAGTCCCTGGGTTGAGTCCCCTGTGCCCTCACTGTGCGCTTTTGGGCAAATCCCGAAGCGCTTCGAGCTCCTTGCAAATTAGAATGATATAAATAACCATGCCTGGCTCGTGGAAGAGGCCAGGAAGTGGGAGTTTTGCTGTCATTTGCTCTCATTATGATCAAGCAGCAAGTGGAGGCTTCCACCGGGCCACCTGGGAAGAGCCCACGCAGCCCACACGCTGCAGGTGCGGCCGGAGAACGTGGGAGAAGCCGGCAGGGACGGTGTAGGACTAACTTTTCCTGTGAACCTACAGGCCTAGTTAATTCTCAAAGTCTTGTAGGACCGGAGACCTGTGTCCACATTTTATTGACCTAGAAGTGTGTCATATCTCAGAGACAGTGGATGCATTAGGATGTGCACCCAAGCACCCAAGCCGGGGAGCCTCGGCAGCCTCTGAAACCACCACGCATTCCCCTCCTTGGCCTTCCCCGCGATGGGGGGCAGAGGCCCCTCCCAGGTGCTCTGTTCAGCCTTTACCCCAGAGCCGCCCATCTGGGTGTCAGGCGCGAGTCTCCGAGGCGGACTCTCGTCCAGGTCACTGGTTTATTCCCTGGGGTCAGCGCAGTGCACGGCCTGGAGGGGTAGCCTTCTGGGTGGATGATAATGAATGAGTGAGGTTCCGAGATTGTGGGACTTCACGCAGAATCTCTCTGCCTCCTTTTCCTCCCCTGTGACACGGTGGAATCAACCCCTACCTCCTAGGACTGTTTGTGAGGTTAAAGTGAAATAGTGTCTGCAAAGCGCTTGCCGCAGGGCCGGCACACTTGGCTATTATAATCAGCATGTCTGCTGGGTCACCATTACGTGTCCATTGCTGAACAGAGGCTGGTGCATAGTAAAAGCACAAATAATGTTTGCAGTAAGATGAAAGACACTCAGGGAGGGGAGACAGGAAGGAAGGCAGGGAGGGAGGGAGGAAGGGAAGAAGGAAGGAAGGAGGAAGGAAGGAGGGAGGGAGGGAGGGAGGAGAGAAGAGGGAAGGAAGGAGGGGGAAGGGAGAGAGGGAAGGAGAAAGGCAGGCAGGGAGGAGGGAGGACAGGAGGAATACTCCTCTAATGGATGAAGGGAAGGCGATGCCTCTCATAGACATTAATTAATCCAGCCCATTTTGCTCTTCCCAGAATGCCATATAAACCATGTTGTGAGGGTTGCCAGATTTAACAAATAAAAATACAGAATGCCCAGTTAAATTGGAATCTCAGATTAACAACGAATATTTTTTTTTTTGTAAAAATATGGCCCAAGCCATATTTGGAACATGCTTATCCTAAAAACTTCTTTGTTGTTTATCTGAAATTCAAATTTCACTGGACAGCTTGTATTTTATTTGGCAAGTTTACATGCTGTTCACCCTGAACGTGTGTCTTTATCAAATCGGCCGCGGCAAAGGTGGCGGCTTCCTGGTCTCGAACTCGGTCTTGCCCCCAATTTCAAGGCGAGGCGTGCCGCTAAACTTATACGCTGTGTTACACAATAATGACTATAATTTCAAGTGCTTGTGCATTTTAGACTTATTGATTTGCTCTTTGTTTAATTTCTACTCTTTGAGAGCATGTGGTTTTTAAAGGTATATACAAATACTTACTGAAATTGCTTTAGATACTCATGTCTTAAAATAGGGCTGTACAGCATAATACTGTCTAATTAATTGTTAATGAAAACTTGCCTTTGCTATTTGGCTGAGCGTTTTGCAGGGTTCAAGACCTACCTAAGAAAGAAGAGAAAATTCGGGCCAGAATTTGCATCCTATGGAGAGCATAGACACGGCAAAGCTCCCAACTTTTCCATAAAATCTTGCCCATGCTAAAGCATCATGTCATTTTGTACCATTTGTGCGATCACGCATACCAAGTAAAATCAGAGCGCCGGGTAACATCCACCTCATTTCGTGATCATTTAAACGCCTCTATGCATAATTCTAGGCAGTAGGCAAAGTCCTGCATGAGTGTCGTTCTCGGAGAGAACATTCTTCCCGAGGTGACCGGAGTGTAAGAAGGTCACCTCAGGCAGATTTAATCTCTTTAGTATTAACACAAACACACCACGCACCTGCACCATTTGTGTGTGTGTGCACACGCAACACACGTACACTCCTCTTGCTTTGAACGAGTCTTAAATATTCAAACCTGTTTTTCTGTCATCCTATCTCAAAAGCACAGCATCACGGTGTTTATAAAAAGAATGGGGCTTTGGTTTCATATAATGATTCCTCTGCCGTGTGGTGTTTCAAAGGTCCAAAGCAGAAGTATTTATGTTGTACAAACGCAGAGGGACGAGAAAAGAGCGAGTCTATCTATGCCTTGACCAGATTTGTTAAGTACCTTTTGGTAATTTGTTAAGTACCTTTTCCAAATTATCAGTTTACCTTTGCTTCCTCAGAAGAGACATGTGGATTCCGATTTTGACTAAGGTTTTTTTTCCCCCCCCTCCCCTCTTTCTATTTACATACCGCAATGTTTTGGCAGTGATATTAATTTTTTTTCAAAGAATGATTACAAACCTAACAGGTGGAAAATTGGTCTTTATTGTAGCACAAATAAACATTACCTATTTGTCCTCTTTACCATGGTTTGGACCCTGCCACTATGGGATTGGAAACATCTCTCTTCTCTCTGGGTATTCTGTATATATCCACCTTTTTTTTCCCCAAGGACCAGAAAAGTGTAATAGCAAGTTACATAAGATTTAAAATGTTATATAGCAAATAAATAGAATGTTGCCAAGCCCCAAGCTCACTTAGAGATCCAAGAGCTGAATTTTGGCTTTTCTTTCAATAGTGTGAGCTGAACAAATCATGCTTGGAAAGCAAGAGATGAATCCGCTGGTAGCACATTTTAATTATCATGATAAGAACATGCAAACAAAACAATAGTCTTCATTTGCGCCCACATAGCCACTAGACCTATAGGATGGGCTCCCCCTTCCTCAGAGGCTCTTAGATCTTCTCACTGAGGGGGCAGTCCTAGATTTTCACCCTTTACTTCATCTTGAGCCTCCTCACGCTTGGCAAATCTCCCCACCCGACGTGAGGTGAGCCCAAGGCCTCACCCATATAGATATCCCTCCTCCACTTGGGAGCTCGGTAGTGCTCATGCCTTTGTGGCTTGATCTGAATGTCTCCTATTGAAAAACAAATGCTCTGACAATTGGGGGTGGCGAGGGTTGATACAGGATGATTGGCTGTTCCTATCTTATTGTGAAGGAACTGAAGGAACTAATCCGTCACCTAGTGTGACATAAACTGGACTGGCAAGTACTGAAGCTGTAAGTCAGCTCGGGTCCCCATGTGGGGTGTGGCCCGAGGCGGGGGAGGAGGTGGGGGGGACAACTTGAATATGTGTGGAGGTCCTTAGCACGTATTGGGGGGGGGATCATGCTGATGAGGAGAGAAAAGGAAGTAGACAAAATACAAAAAGGGAGATGAATGGGTTGTGTGAAGACCCAGCCTTGAAAACAGTTGAAGATGGCTGGTGTGGCAGGACTGCCAAGGCATTTGACCTTGGTCTCTGTCCGCTTTCTTGGAGGTGACATAGATAGTCTGGGCACCAGTGACTATACAAGGCACAGAACTCCTATGATACATGATGCAAATTATCTGGATGCCGTGGGACCCCATGTGCATTGGCAATGGGTGTTCAGACAGTCATTTGTTTCTTTAGGTAAAATAAACTCTCAAGGGCATGCAGTGCATCCATCTTGGTTAAGGGCTGACGCCGATATTAGTCTATCCTAAAGAAAATCATAAGATGAGAGAAGAAAGTAAGCTTCCTCTCTTCTCACCCCAGTGAATGTTTTTCTGTCCTCTGACTACAGGGCAGATGCTCTTTCCGAGCAAACCTAACGGAGGCGATAAACAGAGGGTCGGGCGGGGCAGATAGCGATCGCTGAAAGGAAGCTGCAAAAAGCATTAATTACAAGTAATAATAATAAAGTTCCCGAGCCGATTACGAAATCTCTGCATAGCGGCTGCCCCCAGGAACTCTGCCATGCTCAATGTTCCTCCCCCTTCACTCACTTCCTAAGTCATTAGCATCGCTATGGGAAGGTGAGGGGGTGAGACCGGACAGTGAGGGAAGTCCGTACATATTAATTAAAATGAGGTGTAGCCTTGGCTGGACCTTCGGAGTTGGGTCTTGGGGTCCCTAAGGGGCTCGCGCATCATGAGGCGGTCATCTGTGAACACCACCTCTCTGAGCCCATTTCCTGCTGTTCACCAACTCTAATCTGGAGACATTCAGAGAACGGTTAGGACTTAGCATGTTCTAGTCTCTCATACAAATAAGTCCTAATCCAGCAGGCTACTGTCCTCTTGGTACTGGGAGACATGAGCTGCCTCTAAACAGACCCATCTCCCATCAAGAAGGTCCTCACAAGGCTACTGTCCCATCACCTGGGAGCAAACCCATACCTGAAGAGCTATTCTTCATCCACGTCTGTTACAAACTGTGAGTGGTGTTCGGGTGACTTGCTGTGCGTTTTGCTTAGGTGGAGTTTTACCGCATGTTTGCTCACAAATGTCCGACAGCACAACTTACACTTGAATTTAGAGTCTGTGTCCTCTTCGCCAGCTATGGTTTCCGGAGACCTCTGAGCCGACGACACCCGCGAGATCTCTTGCTCCACCTTGCCTTGCTGTTCTACCGCCATGCGGGTCATGTCCTTCATTTGGAAACCTAGGTGCGACTCCAAGTGGCTGATGTAGGTGGAAGGGGTTCTGAACTGGGAGGCACAGTCACTGCAGTAAAAGATGGGGTGCCCTTTGTCCATGTTTTTCAGGAATTTTGTCCCGCCCGTTTTCCGAAGCTGGTACTTAACGTTTGCCAGCCAGTGGCTGATCGTGGTCATCGAGAGCCCCGTGAACTTCGAGATTTGCATGCGCTCTTGAGGGCCCAGGTCGGACAGCAGGTACTTGCCCTCGGACGTCTGGAAGAGACTGGAGGCGAACTGCGCTTGCAAGATCAGGAGGTGCTGAGGGTTCCAGTTGGACTGCCGGCCTTTCCTCTTATGCAAAGTCGAGACTTCGCTGGAGACATCCTCAAAGCGCCTGACATCCATCTCCAGCTTCATGGGGGTGCCCCTCGAGGAAGTGGCGGGCTTCGGGGTGGTGGCTTTGGGGAGGACCTTGACCATGTCGGCAATGTCGGACAGAGCGTGCTTCTGAGGTGGGGACGTGCAGGATTGTGCTTGCGAGGACTCGGCTTTCTTGCTCTTGGACTTGGTCAGGTCGATGGGCTGATCGTTGCTCTCAAACAGGTAGCGTCTGGACACGCTGGCCGGCCGTGTGGGGGCAGCACTCAAGCCCGGCTTGTCCATGACGCCGAGACTCGACTTGTGGAACATCGACATTGTGCTTGAGCTTGGGCTGGAGCAGGAAGGGGAGCGCAGGGGTTCCGTGGCCTTGCCCAGGTGATTGTTCAGGACGGACTGCAGGGCGCTGAGCGGGCTGATGCACGGCAGGGCCGGTGCTCGCGTGGGCAGGGCGCACCCGTTGCTGAGGGAGTGCGCTGGCTCGGGGGGCGGGTGTTTCTCAGGCTCGCTGCCCTCCTCCACCAGCCTGGCCTCCTCCTTCAGGAGACAAGGCTCAGCCTTCTTGGACTCGGAAGGGGTTTCGCTTTTGGAGAAAGCATCCCCCTCACTGTGGCTGAAAGGCGAGGCCTCTTCCTGGGGGCTTTCTTTCCCACACTCCTTCATGACATCGTCTTTGTCATCCGGCTCCTTCTTCACTTGAGTGTATGGGGCCAGGTTGGAGGGCACAGAGACCAGCGGCATTACTTTCCACTTTGGTGCTATTGGCCTTAGCTTGTTGGTGAGGTTAGGGCGAATCTGCAGGACCTGGGATCCCATGGGCAAGGCAGGCTTTGCGCCCTCTGACAGCTGATAGGCCGCGTGGATGCTGGGGTACGCGCTCCAGCTGGGAGCCCCATTCTGGGCTTTGTTGATGGCTGTGGTGACGGTGTTTTCCAAGGACTTCAAAATGTCCCCTCCGCCCTTGGAGCCATCTTCCAAATCCTCCTCCCTTAGATACTGGTATTTTATTGTAGGGTCTAAAGGCTTCTGCAGAGGGTCTTCGTACTCCTCGCTTTTCACGACTTTCTCGTCCTTGCTGATCTCCTCTGGTTTTTCCTTTTTGCTCTCTTTCTTCGGCTCAGTTGTAGAGGCTGCACGGTCAGAGGCAGAGTCACCTGATGGCTTGGGAGCCAGCGAATCACTGTTTGGGGCGTCTGACAAAGACTGCATTTTCTCGACGGCCAGCGGGTCTAGCACCAGCTGCTTCCCTTTCTTGGAGGCAGAGCTGGTGACCTTGAGAAAGTGCCCTGTCACCATCATGTGGGTGGTGAGCTGCTGCAGGGTGTCGTGGGAGCTGCCGCACTCCATGCACTTGAGGATCTGGGACTTGCAGGCCTCGAACTGCCAGGTGTAGCTGGCGCCGTTCTGGTAGCCGTAGCGGTTGTTGGACGACAGCTGCAGGCTGGCCGTCTTCTGAGACGAGAAGGACTCTGCAAATGAGCCCGTGGTCGAGTCAGGGGAGCAAGGTCGATTGACGTCGAAGACGCGCTTCTTGGCTGGAGTAACCATTTTCGATGAAATGGTGGGCACTGGCTCCTTCAAAGGCACTTTTTGGTAATGTTTTGTTTTTATCATGTGGACGCTCAAATCTTGGAGGGAATCGAAGGAGTCACCGCAAAACATGCACTTCAGGACCTTCTGAGCATCCTCCTTGTCCATATCCTGGAAAGCCCGTTTCCGGGGCTTTGAGTAGCTCGTGGGTCTCAGCTTGTCCTTTTTGCGGTTGTCATCTTGATAGTGGCCCGTTTCATTCATGTGCACGGTCAGCTCGACCAGGGTGTCGTAGGCGGCGCTGCACTGCCGGCACCGGAACCGACTGGCCCCGGTGAACACCGTCCCGCACATCTTGCTGCTCTGCCGGTACAGCTGCACCGAGCTGAACAGGCTGGGCTTCCCCACGGACCTGGAAGGCAAGTTCTGCTGTAGGCTTTTGGACAACGCGTCTTGATGCCAATCGAAATCAGTCTTGTTGCCGCCATTGCGAGCGTCACAATGCCGCCTCTCGCTGCTGGACAGCTTGAAGCCGAGGCCCAGGCCCGACCAGTAGGAATCGGACAGGATGTTGGCGTAGACGGCGGTCATTTTATCCATGCAGTTGTGGCTTTCGTTGGGAAGCTTGGGGTGCGCGCTGGCTTTCTTGTCTGAGGCATCCCGACTGCAGATGCTCTTGACGTCCGACACCTGATCGCTGGCATCGCTCAGCAGAGACTCGTTCTCCACGTCCTGATTGGACAGGTGACTTCCCGGAGAGTTCTGGTAGCTGAAGCAGCCCTTCTGCTCTGGGCCTGTTTCTAGTTCCTCATCTGTCCCCGGGTCATTGCTGCCCTGAAGCTGAGCTACCGAACCACTGTCCTCCTCTTCCTCCTCTTCTTCTTTTATTTCCTCTTCTTCCTTCAGCTGTTCCTCCTGGGCGTAGCCTGCAAGAGAAGAAGAAGAAGAGATGAAATAATAGTGACAGGTTGCATATTCCGTCCCAATTTCCCCGCTTAGACTAAGTGCTTCCTATACTGAATTGAATAGCAATTGAATCCACACTTTTATTCACTGCAAACAATGGACACAGGAAAAAGCCAAATGATGTCTCTTGTGCTATCTAATGCCTTTTTTTAATTGACAGGAGTCACAAATCTTTTTAAATGCCTAGCATCCCAAGTTAATAACGTTCACATTTAAGGAATATCCCTCTCGTGCTCTGATAGTCGGAGAGTTGCTAAATTCATAGGTATGATTTCCAGGAAAGCTGGACTGGAATTCTGACTCTACAAAAACAGATCTCTATGGAGAAGGACGTTGGCTCACAAGAAAACTAGACTTGACCCTTGGCATCTCTGTGGTAAGGTTTACCGAGAGCCTTGGCTATGCTGGCATACAATTATCTTAATAAATCATATTTGAGTGCTCATAGGTAATTGAGATGCACAGCCATTATATTTTTGATAGCCAGTGTCTTTTTGTTATAACATTTTTATTTGTAGAGAGTCACACAGCAGGAAGAGAGATTATGGAGTATCGAATAAAATCTTCCATTGATAGCTGAAAAATTATGTAAGCTCGGCAAACATAATGATTTTAAAATAATAGCAAATGGTGTTGGAATGGGAGATTTGGGGACTATCCTATTATTCTCAAACAGGTTTATGAAGACCTTTTCAGACAAGGCTGAAAATGCCCTCTCGATCTTGTGCCTGTAATTTCAAATGCTTTGTGATTTAAGGGTGCCCGTCATGAGATGCCAATTATACGTTTGATTTGTAGATGCAAAATGCTATTGGGGATGCATGCCTTCCCTCCTCTGAGAGGATTTAGGACCAGTAATTGCATAGGGAAAATGAAGGCACGAGAGAGCGGGTGCAGAGGGAATTAATGGGCAAATATCCATCAACAGAGATGGGGAAAGTGACTGTTTATGCCCATGTGTTCATTTCCTTCACCTGGCCTTTTCAGAGCCTCGTGGATAAAATGCAACTAAAGAGGGACCAAAGCAAGGGAGATTCGGTCTTAGATTTGCAAGGCTTGCGTGATCTCAATGCAATGTTTTCCTGGTGCACTCCTCTCTCCCCTCTGAATGCAGGTGGGTGCCTGGTAGAAACCCAGCGTGGTGCCAGGTTCCCATTCACCAGCGAGACAGCTGGGAAAAGAGTGATCATGCATGGAGGTCTATCCCACAAGGCAGGCAGAAGGAGAAAGGCTAGAAGACAAAAAGGGGTTTGTTGGGAATAAGGCAGCTCCAGTCAGAAACTCTAAAGGCTCCCTCAGGTGCTATTAAGTAATAACTATCTCCTAGGAGCTCTGCTAACCTCTGCAAATGCCTTCTTCCATTTTGTCTGATTGCCCACACGATGAAAGAACTATTCTTATTTTCACTTCACAGATGGGGAAACTGAGGCTCTAAGGTTAAGAGATTTGCCCAAGGCCACCCGGTTACGATCGCAGCATCAATGACATGCCTGTTTGATGAGGGAGTCCGTGGTTCTAACCACGATGCTCCACTCTCTGGGACCAGCCTGAAGGGTAAGAAACTTCCCAGGGACCCAAAGGGTAAAGGTTAAGCAGTGGCATTTTATTGAAATGTCACTAAGTAGATAATCGCTTCAGAGGGAAGAAATGCTGGAGACAAGAGCCCATGATTTCAAGGACATGAAACCACAAAAACAAGATGAAATAGGAAAACTGGATTTAGCCACTAGCTTGGCGGTTGTGTTCATTCAGCTCTCCTGGCAAACCGGTCAGTGGATTTTTCATTAAACTGGTGTTGCTGGTCTCTCGTTCCATAAATTGATTTGGCCAAACAAAAGCTACTCCATTGAATTGAGCAACCATTAATAAGCGGTCACTCCTTGCAAGGAAAACCTAGTTTAAAATAACTGAATGACTAACTTAGACCACTCCCCGCCCCCATCCTCACTGCATTTTCTTTTTCCTGGACTAATTTGTGTGTTTGCAAATTAGTATTTGGTCTGTGAGTCACATCATTAAGCTCAAGGAGAAAGCCTGTTACAAAATAAATAAATGAGGTGCCGCAGAGCCAAACAAAATACTCCAAAGCAACGGGCGAATTTTATCAATCGAACAGGGTCACTTTTGAGAATGAAAAGGGCTTTATCACTCAAAACCTGGGACAACACTCCTTAGCCAGGCCAACGGAGACCTGCAGTCATTTATCTATGAGCAATACGATCATAGCAACATGCGCACACACACCTACACCCACAGAGGCAGGGGGAAAAAATCCAGCCTGAGAAAAGAGGTTTCTATCACCACAATTGCTTAAGAGTGTGGCCACGTTTTGCTCATCTCCCTATTTTCAGTGCCTAGCGCAGGGCCTGATTTGGTTGGAAGAATTTCATGTTACTGTGTGTATGTGTGTGTGTGTGTGTGTGTGTTGACGGTACAGGCGTGTGTGTGTGTGTGTGTGCGTGCAACGAGTGTACATGAATGCACCAACACCACCCCTCCCCCCACTCCCATAATCGGCCCGGCCAATACAGTCATTTTCACACAAGGAGAAAATAAGTGTTTTTGTTTCACCCCCTGCTCACATTTGGATCCGCGCGCCCCGGACCAGCCTAGTTTCACAGCCTACTGTGTCCTTCTAAATGGATTCCCCAGAAGAAAAGTCGGAGACAGCAAATGCCTCCCCCACAATACAGATAAAATTTTCTGCTTAATTAGGCATTGACATGTTTACTATAACCTTTACAGAAGAGTAACTCGTGCTGAGAGACCCTTTTTGTCTGTATTCTCCTGCAGGACAGACTAAATCTCACCCACCCGATGAGGCAGTGCATTGAAAGGCTTCATAAAAAAAAAAAAAAAGTGCCAAAGCATCTGTCAGAGTGAGTGTATTTTAACGATGGCTGAGGGTTCCGAGGAGATTTTAAAAACATGCTTTAATATTACACATTTAAAACTGTGCACTTGACTTAAGTGATTTTGTTTGCCACCGGCAGCTGATGAGAGAGAAGAAAGACAGCCAGAATATGGTGATCTGGGTGTGTAATGAGTATCTGTCTCTCTCTCTCTATCGATGATTGGCTTAATAAGATCGCATCATGTGTACATCTTGGTAAAATGGATGAGTGGCAAGTTTATTCATATGAATACTTATTTAACCAAAGAAAATGGGTCACAATTATGCCAAGGCACAATAAAAAGAACTGTTCTCTGTGGAACCTTCTTGTTGATTTCAGGTCGAAGATCAAACCTCTCCCTTTTCCAACATAAATTTCTAACTGCATCCCTGGCCACTGCCCCACTCCGGCCATGTGAAGCCTCCTCATCGCCAGGACAGCTACTTCCTACGCCAACCCTCTCAGCGCTAAGTGATTGACGCGAGACACTGTTTCTCTTCCACTCCAGCTGGGCTCACCGCACGGACTGTGCCACCATCACTGTTCACTAGGGTAAGTACGTGGGCTTCCTGCTTCTACTTCCTCCAAAACTGCTAGAATTTTTGTTGTCAAAAGAATAAGATTTTGGGTGGTGACACTGCTGTCTTTAACCTCCTGCAGTGTCCTTGTGCTGCATTCAAAATGAAATCCAAACCCCAGCATGGCCTGTAGAACTTGCTGGACTTGGCCTCAACCTTCCTGTGTTCTTACTCCCAACCCTCACCCTTCTCTCCATGCCTGAGGCATGACAGCCTCCTCGTTCCTTCCTGACTTTGCCGATCCTTCCTATGACTTGGTTCCTTGCAGTTGGACCTCTCTGCTCAGAAAAGTTCTTCCTCAGGACCTTCACATGGTGGTCTTTCTTCATTCTTCAGGTCTTGGTTTCCAGGACTTTCTCAAGAAGCCTGTCTCAGCCAGTCTTCCCCTCTCTGTGTAACTCCAGGTCACATCCACCTACTTCTTGAGATCCCTGTAGCACCTACCATACTCTGAGATCATCTTGTTTTCCTACTGATTGATTGTGTCCTCCCACTACATATAAAAGTGAAATGCTTGTCCCCATGAAGATGGAGATTTTGCGTCCCCCAGCACTCACACTGCACCCTGGCACAGAACGGTGTCCACAAATTTATCTGAGCAAATGAATGCATAGACCATACAATGCAAAGGGATTATTCCGGTCACAAATTCTATCTCCACGTGTTGATGGTGCAGCTGGCAGCTGTGATGAGTAAAGCTTCCTCCCTTAACCTCCAATATAGATCAGATGTGAACTATAGCCACCCTGACCTGTTCATCTCAACAATAAAACCAGAATATCTCTGTAAGTCATCTTTTCAGACCAATGGAGCCACCAATGTTCTTGTCGCCAGAAATTCCTGAGCTGTGAATTTAAACTTTTAAGTCAGAAGACTGAAAACAAGCATCAAGGCTGCAAAGCATCAGAAAATTCATCCTTAATGTGAGCAGACTTTGATTCAAAAGAGACTCACACGTGGGAACTTTGAAAGTATGGACTAACTTTGTCACGAATGTAGTCTATTAGCTGATCCAGAATATGGGTTCCATAAATATGAGGATGGTCTTTTCTCAAATTCTTGACTTTACTGAGGAGAAATGGGGGGCACCTAGGTGGCTCAGTTGGTTAAGCATCTGACCCTTGACCTCAGTTCAGGTCATGATCTCGTGGTTTGTGAGATCAAGCCCTGCATCAAACTCTGCGCTGACAGCATGGAACCTGCTTGGGACTCTCTCTCTTCCTCTCTCCCAGCCTCTCCTCCTCTCTCTAAATTTTAGAAATTTCTTCTTATATCAAAGGTTAAAAAACCGAAAGAGAATTTTTTTTGAATTACCACCTCAATTGTTCCAAAAATGTCTATTCAGAATGATTTAAATGAAATTGTGCAAAACAATTCATGGGTTGCATGATGTTAGCTTGCAAATTTTTTTTTGCCAGGCATACATTTTTGTAGTTGTCTTGAAACTCCACAATAGAGTGTTTATCTTAAAACACTGACAGTTTTTAAAGTGGCAGTAGAAGTGAGACAGTTATAACCCAAGAAGAATAGAAAATTCTAGAAGGCTGATTTTCAAAAACTAAACCAGAATTCAACCAAGACCTCACTTAAAAACATATCCAGTGGTGACAGGATCATTTTCACCAATCTACCCCACTAAATGACAGTTTAGAATCACACGAAGATTCTACAGTGTGCAGGGCAGATGTAAATGAAGGGACCGCTAGAATTGCTTGCCATGTATAGAAGGTGTGCTAAATGATGACACAGAGGAAGGCCTCCCTGTCACGAGTCTCTAGTGTTTTGGTGACGGTGGTCTAGAAATCTGTTAATATGTATATTATTATTGGCACTAATTGGCACTCTCGTTGGCAGGCTGAGTAAAGAGATAAGAGGATTTTGTTCAAGGAGACTGCGCGCCTTCCGATGGTGGCCAGGCCCTGAGTGAGGGCCGGTTGGAGGGCTGTGTTGAGGAGATTCGATGCTTTGTGTTTCAGGATGTTGAAGGCTGAAGAGCCGTGGGACCCCTGATGTGGTTCTGGAGCAGACTTCAAACTTTCTGCAAATTCAGGTACCACGAGCCAAGGCTAGATCTCCCTGCAGCTTGGGCTCATCATCTAAGCTCATGCACCTTTCTAAACAGGAAAGTTTTCAACAGGCAATGTCACCTTCACGGCATATGGATTTTTATCCCCACCACACTGCACGTAACTCATTAACATGAGGGTGACTTGTAGGCACAGGTCAAGAGAGTAGGGCTCATTCCCTCTATCTGAATGTTGAAACGAAACAACATTTTTGAGAAACAGAGAGAGACAGAGTGTGAGCAGGGGAGGGGCTGAAAGAGAGGGAGACACAGAATCTGAAGCAGGTTCCAGGCTTTGAGCTGTCAGCACAGAGCCCAACGTGGGGCTCAAACTCACAAACCAGAAGATCGTGAACTGAGCTGCAGTCGAATGTTTAACTGACTGAGCCACCCAGGTGCCCTTGAAATCTCTGTTTAGAGGTGGCCTGGGTGCAGCAGTAGGGGGGCTTCTCCTGAGCCCATAAGTGCTCTCTAGAGATGAACCAAGAGCTTTCTGAAGGTCATCAAGAACCACAGCATCTCTTTTATCCTCTCCTGCGCATCATTCAGCCAATGGGTACATTTTACTTGCACGATGGGATGCATATCGGGGGGGGGGGGGTTCTATGTGGAACCAAAAACCATCCCTTTAGTTAACACTCTCTTGTTGTGGGCACCTTCTTGAGTCATCCTTCCACCACTTTGGACCACAAAGCTGCTTTCTAATCACCCTCTGTGTCTTTCTCCACATCTTTGTCTTCAGCAAAAAAAGGACTGAGAGGATTTACATCAATGGAAGTGGATCCTCCCTCATCCTTTTGTGGTTCATCTGCTCATTCATTTAGTCAAGAAATATTCATTCTGCACCTACTGTATGCAAGATAGCTCAGTCAAACTTCCCTGGAATGTCCATCTCAGTGGTTCTCCAAAGGCCAAGGAGAATCAAGGAGAGTAGACAGAGGAGTGATAGAGAGAAGTTAGGCACCACAGTTGGAGAGAAAGAGGTCATGGAAAGGCCATGCATTACTGGAGGTGAGCAGGCAATTCAAGTGGGCAAAGTAGGCCAGAGGGAAGAAAAACAATCTTCCATTGCAAAGGTAAGTAGTGTGGGCACTCGCCTAGATAGAGACCCAGAGGAGGCGTGGGCTGTGGAAAGCTTATACCCCAGTAAAGAATCCAGCTGCCATTGAAGGACTGGCCATGGGGGGCTTAGGGTTGCCAGATACTTGTGTTGGTCACACGGGGTAGATGAAATCAAATATGTCTGAGACACATCCATTTGCAATTTCTGAACCCAGGAAGCCAGGGGAGGCAAAGAGTTTGAAGATGTGGCATGTTTTACTGGTGTTTTTACCTACCAGCTCTTTGACCTTGTTTCCTTATCAGGTGGAGTAGGGGTGACAGTCCCAAGCCTGCCTACCTCATTGGGGTCTGTAGGGACAGAGGAGAAAATGGAAGAGAAAGTGACTCGTAAACCCTCGCTACTCAAAGATTGGTCCTTGGAGCAACAGCAATGGCCCCTGGGAATTTGTTGGAAATGCAGATTCTCAACCTTAGCCCGGGCCTATGGAAGAGGAGTCATTTCACAAGGTCCCCAGGGGATTCCTATATTCAATGATGTTTGAGAGCCCTGTCATGAACTGCAACACTGTTAGTAGCAAGGTATTTAGCGATCTGCCTCTCTCTGCCTGCGTTCCTGCTGGCATGTGGGGCACAGTCTTTGTGAAAAGAGAATATACATCTTTGAGAGGCCCAGCCCTTTCCCTCTCCCAGGACCAAAAAGTGAAATGCCTAGGACTTAGGCCATTGCTCCCAGTTTACACTGGGAAGAGCTGAGCAAGAGAAAAATAAAAGTCCCTGATTCAAGGATCGACCAGTTAATGAAGAGATAGGATGGTCCGTCGGCTGTGGGATCAGACAGGTCTCTGTTCAAATCTGCTACTTACTCTTAATGTAATCTGGGGAAAGTTGCTGAAACTTTCAGATGCTCAGCTGCCTCATCTATAAAATGGGAATCATTACAGTGTCTACTTCATAGGAAAGATAGGAGTCTCAAACATGATAACGTATGTAAAACACCAAGACTGTAGGACAACCTCCCAGCTTCCTGGGCCTGTTCTAGGCATTTCATAAATACCGCACATCCTGACCTCCCACCTGAACCCACAGACGGCTGGCATCAGTTAGTTATGGCATCTTTTCATCCCTAAATCCTATTCTGAGCCAACAGCTTTTAGATGATATTTGCATTAGATATGAACCAGCTTTGCATGTGTCATGCATAAGAAAAGAGCTTCCTCCAGCTTGGGGTTTGTTACTTAACATTAAATCATTCTTACAAGGAGCCAGTGGTATGTGCACTGGGAACTTTCATAGATGTGATGTGCAAACATTGAATAGCAAGTTATTAGGTCATTACCCATAATGATCATGTCTGCAGTACTCAAGAAATAAAGTAACCCACCATCCAAGGAGAAAGGTCTTTCTTGGATGCCTTGGGCTTTGCACTGAAGAGAAATGACTAATGCTCAAAGCAGAAGGTCTAGAAAAATGCTCTGTATCTAGCTACCTAGAATATCAGTTCAGTGTATAGTATTATTGGGAAATGTCCTGGTGACAATTTTAAAAAGCAGAAGGAGAAAATATTCATGGAGGAGGGTTAGAAAGGGGACTAGTTCATCAGCTTTCTAGTAGTTCCAGTTTAAAAGTCATTATCCTTATATTATCTTCATGCCAAGAGAGCCATAAATCAGGAGCAGGGGATAAAACAAAGTGAAATGAAACAGGAACAAAGAAACTATACAATACGATTGAGGCTCTCCTAGAAAATTAAGATTTTCAGGCTTTGGCTTTTTAAGTGGTAGCAACCATTTTCAGAAAAATGCGCATCCTGATTTTCAATACATTTTCTTCACACAGAGGCATAGAAACACACTCACATATATACAGTTTTTTTTTTTCCAAGACTGGAGAGTTTGGAGTTTTTCCCCCCTCAAGAAAAGGACAGTGAATCATTGTCTAGAACGACCTTCAGAAAGTATATGAAACTGAAGCACCATCTGTATTTTTTTTAGACATATATTCCCATTTTACTTGAAATAACATCATTAGCACGGCCATCCCACGGAGTGAGAAGGTGATCTTGTTCCCTTCTTGCCTGGCCTGAAGTCAAACATCTTTTCTTTTCTTTTTTTTGGCAAATGCTGCTGCTTTCTCTGAAATATTTCATGCAGATAATGGATAATGACCACTTCTCATTGCCTTTTCTCGAAGACGTCTAACTACATTAGCCAAGAACGGAGAAATTTTAACCTGCTTCTTTTGCTAAGTTCATGGCTGTGACCACTTGCTGTTAAGAAAGAGAAAGACCAGAACAGAACAGAAAGAGGAAGAAAGAAAAAAAGAAAGAGAGAAAGAAAGAAGGAAAAGAAAGGGCTCATTGTTCCCTCTGAGAATCTAAATTGTCACTGTCAGAAAGTGATCTGGCCTTTTCTTTCCTGGTGAAGAGTCTTTACAGTCTTTAGAATCACAGAAATCTGAGGTGGAAAGACCTTCTGTATCTTATGGCCGATTCAACTTTAGCCAGGGAAGGATTTCCTTGTCCTGGTATTCCTCAGTCCTGTGACTAATGGCTCAATCACTGGACCTTCCAACTCTTCTTCATGTTGGATTCCCCACCAACATGGTTGTTATCACCAGTCTGACTATGAGCACCACTATTACTCACCATCTTCCCCCTTAGGACCTGAGCCGGGTTTCTACCATTACACAATTGAATCAAATCTAAGGATTGTAGAAAGCTTTTAGTTCAAGCTTTCATGATATGCTTTTGTCACTTTATTAACATTTCAGTCAAGTAACCCCTCAACATATACTTGAATATCCTCAGTAATGGAGAACTCCCAGCTTTGAGGCAGCCTATTTAAAAACAGTACTAATAGCTAACATCTATTGAGAGCTAATGTACATGTAAGGACCAGTGGACTAATTTTTTATATGTGTTATATTATTTGATCCCCACAATAACACTATACGTCTTTCAAATTCCAACTTAACAGATGATGACATTGAATTGCAAAGAATGTTAATTACATTTCCAGAGTCACATAGCTGAATTGGGACTTGAATTTGGATCTGTCGAGCTCTACACTCTATGCTGGATTCTTCTTTTTCCCTCACTCTTTGTATCTAATTTGCCAGCCAGAGATGTCAATTCTATTTCCAAAATAAATCTAAACTCTCCACGCTGTCATCCGTCTCCACGCCACTGCCTTGGGACGGGCTGCCACCATTTCCTCCCTGGTAGATGAGGTGGCCTCTTCAATTGGTGGCCAGTCTTGTTCTCTGACAGTCCATCAAGCCATGTGGCACTGAGGGGGACCTGCGAAATGGAGACCCAGCTTCCTCTGCATAAACCCTCTCAGTAGCTTTCCTTGGCCCTTAGGTTCATGCTCCCTAATACAGCCTGCAGCTCAATGATGACCTGTCCTCTTTCCATTTCACACCCCTCCCATCAGTGTCCTCTTGGTGATGTCAAAAGCTAAAATTCTCCCACCTATTCCCTAACTCACCAAAGTCTTTGCTCTGTTAAGGCCTTTGTAATTCTGCATCTCCTACATGGAAGGTCTCCCCCTTTTCTTATGTCTGATTCTTTCTCCATCTTCTAGTGTCAGCTCAAAAGCCTGTCTTCAGAAGGGTCATCTCTGATCACTGTAACTGCTGCACACTCCCCCCAAATCCCCAATTGCCACAGTTATTTTCTATCTCCGACTGCTCATTTTTCTTCTACAGTTCTTATCTCAACTTGAAATTATTTTATTCCCCTATTCACTTGGTTGTTTGGCTTCACAAAGGGACCTTAAGCCCCACAAGGGCAGGCTGTATCTATCTTATTCACATCTATATTCCATTGTTATCCAGGGCCCAACTTAATGAATATAGGAAGAAATAAATGAATGACTGGGTTGAGAAATGAATGGGTGAGTGCTTGCATCAGTAAAGCACAGTTTTGTCTTGCTGATAAACTTAGAGTTTATTCACTGGTCCCAACTGACTTCCAAACCATAGAGAACACTGAGAAGACTTTTTAAAAGGACATCCTTTTGGATGATTGCGGTTCCTCATGGGGTGGGCTGGTCCTCCTGGGAGGCAGAGGAGGCCAAGGACAGATTGGGGTGTGAATTCAGGGGCATTGAAAAAACTCTTTCCTCCTCAACTCTGAATTTTTACATCCTACTTCATGCTTCAAACTTTGCAATTTGACTCTTGTTGATTTTGCATGAGGCAATCCAAGAACTCATCCTCTGTAAAAATATAAAGACTTATTCTCTTATGTCAACTTGGCACTTTAGGGTGAAAAGGTTTGATTTATCAGATCATTTCCTGGTAGCAGGTTTCTGTAGAAGAACACGTGACCCTAGGAAACAACTGAGTCATCATGATACTCTAACCCAAGGGCTCTAGAGCAAGTTGGCACCCAAAGGGGCATTTGGCAATGTCTGGAGACATCTTTGGTTGTTAAAACTGGAGACGAGTTCTAGTGACAACTAGTGGGTAGAGAGGGCAGGGATGCTGCTAAACTCTACAGTGCAGATGACAGTCCCCAAGAACAAAGAATTATTTAGCCCCAAATGTCAATAGTTTAAAAATGTTGCAAAGTCAAGGTCAGCTGTTGTTTCAGGACTTGGTGATAAAGAAGGGCATTCTTGGGCCTCTCTCTATAGTTGTGAAGGAAGCAGAGGGCTGCCTACAGGAGAACACCGTGTCATTAAAGGAGAACCGGAAAGCAAAGTATGTGCACCACTTTCATGGAGGATAACATGTAATTGAAAGGCAAAACGTCTGCAGCAAGCCTGCCTGGGTTCAAATCTCACCTCTGCCACATCTTATATTGTCATCTTGGGCAAACTAACCACCTCTGTGGGTCTCAATCTCTTCAGCTATAAGTTGGAGATAATAATTACACCCAAGTCAAAGATGACTATGAGATCTGAGATAATTGGAAAGAACTAGGGATGCCTGGTAATAGTAAGTATTTGATATATGCCCCCTCTCATTATTATAAGAACAAAGACCTAGCCATGAAGAGCAGCACTTTGGGGCCAGATTTCTCAGGATTGTTAGTATTTATTCTTTTAAGTGTTGGCTGAAGAAAAAAATATCCATCAAGTTCTTAGCATTATTTTCAATCAATTCCTTCTGGATGCATTTAAATCCCCCTATCAGATTGAGTATTTTTATAGTACAAGAAACAAACAAACAAAAAAGTTAATGATGAAAGGGATTAGCATTTCTAAATAACTCCGGTAACGCTGTCAAATAAATCTTGACCTATTTCAGTTCTTAATTAACTAGGTTGGCTTTTAAATGAGGCAACTTATATGAAACAGCAAGTCAGATCTGGGGCCAAATCCCCACTGGACCGTTGGATGAAGCAGTTCTTGGAAATGACCCAAATTCTGGGAGATACCGAGGTCTTCGATCTTTTTGAATCAACAGTTTGAATAATCTAATAGAAAATTCCCTAGGGTTTTCTGACCCTTTGGTTTCAGGAGAGGGTTGGTTTAAGAATGGCTTTTCAAGACTTGTCATCTTTTCTGGGTCTCTACCTTAAAAGAGATAGGCAAGTAGGAAAAGTCTTGAGGTTACTATGTTAGCACCGCCCACCTCCTACTAAATTAGCCATTGTCCCAGGAGAGGGCAGTAGGAGAAGACCTAATATCCTCCAATGGTGAACAATGGCAGATGGCTACAGATAATAGAGCCACTATCTCGTCCTTGGGATTCTCTTTGTTTGATGTATTTTTCTCTACTTTCTGTATCTTCTGATGTTGGTTCTCAGCCGGCTCCTGAACCACTCTCATGAAAGTGGCGTTCTCCAAAAAATAATAATGCATGTGTTTTTCTCCCCCCTAACAATAAAAAAAGGCAGTGTTTAGCTAATTGGTTAATTCAATTTGGGGTGTCAAAGGTAATTTTTAAAAAAGTTTTTGTAATTTTTATTATCTATTTTTGAGAGAGAGAGAGAGAGAGAGAGAGAGCGCATGCACTCCCACGAGCCAGTGGGGGAGGGGCAGAGAGAGAGGGAGACACAGAATCCAAAGCAGCTCCAGGCTCTGAGCTGTCAGCACAGAGCCCAATGCGGGGCTTGAACTCACAAGCTGTGAGATCATGACCTGAGTTGAAGTCAAACGCTTAACTGACTGAGCCACCCAGGCACCCTATAAAAGTAATTTTTCTTCACCTGGAAAAATTACAAGATAAAGACCCCGAACTTTCTGAGCTGGAGGAGGATGGTTAAACATGTGTTCAATCATGGAAAAGCATCTTACATGCAGTCTCTAACATCTTTGGCTGTTGAGAGAGAGAAGGCAGATTCGCAGTTACACCTTAGCTTTCAAAGAAGACATTGGTGGGTTTCCAGATCTTGTCAATTCTTTGTCACTTACATACATTTAAAAATGAACATAGCTAATTCTTGGGCAATGCTGAAAAGGTCATCAATATCCCAGGGCACCTGGTACAGTAAGCAATGTGGTTGCTCCCCAGCCTATGAAGTGTGGGTGGGATTGGTGCCACCCAGGTCTGGCGGGGCTCTGATTTGCTAACCTAGTCACACTGCAATAGTGGCTCATCTCTGGGATTTAGGCCTCACCCAAGCCAATAGCTGACCAGTACTCTCCGTTTGATTTGATGACTAAGAAAACAAGGGTCTCTCCCTTTCTCTTGTCTCATTCTTATACATGAATATATAATCTTATATACATTGCTATTAGCAATTTCACTACCATGAGGGAAGTTGGCCTAAGGACTAAGCTAGCATAAACAAGGACAGAGAGCCAAGAAAGTTACAACCAATTGGAGGGAGAACCTTGATCAAACTCCACCAGAAGCCTTACTGTCTTTGCATTTTGAAATTTCAGGAGCAAACAATCCTTTTTACTGCTTAAGATATTTGCTGTGAGTTACTTGGCAATAGAGAGCTTCATGATACAGCTATTAATCTGTGCACCTTTCCTTGGTATGTTTATTCTTTTGCCCTTAACAGTTACGACCTTTGTTTGTTTGTTTGTTTGTTTGACTAAGTATAAGGTAATCCTGCCCATTAATTATCCAGATGATAAGAAGGTCAATACTATAAAATTTGGGATTCTTGTTCCTAGTCAAGCACCTAACCCATTTCTAGTTACACATTGTGTATTTTGGGCTCTGAAACCACTTTACATGCCATCTCTGCCCTGAGCTCTTTTCCACACTCCCAGAGTACAATCTCCCTTTCTTTCTGTGATCCATTGGTGTTTACCCATATCTCCCAACAGGCAAATCGAATTGTGACTCTTGATCTCACCTCCTAGATAGTAAACACTTTATTTAAAAAAGTTTTTTTTAAATCTTTAAAAAAATTTTTTTTTAATGTTTTATTTATTTTTGATACAGAGAGAGACAGAGCATGATAGGGGGAGGGGCAGAGAGAGAAGGAGATACAGAACCGGAAGCAGGCTCCAGGCTCTGAGCTAGCTGTCAGCCCAGAGCCTGAAGCGGGGCTCAAACCCACGAACGTGAGATCTGACCTGAGCCGAAGTCAGAGGCTTAACCGACTGAGCCACGCAGGCGCCCCTATTTAAAAATTTTTTTAACATTTTAAATTCATTTTTGAGAGACAGAGCATGAGGAGAAGAGGGGCAGAGAGAGAGGGAGACACACAATCCAAAGCCGGCTCTAGGCTCCGAGCTGTCTTCACAGAGTCTGATGCAGGGCTTGAACTCATCAACTGTGAGATCATGACCGAAGCTGAAGTCAGACCCTTAACTGACTGAGCCCCCCCATGCTCCCTGAGAGTAAACTCTTTAACAACAAGGAAGTTATTTGTGTTTATCTTTGTGTATGCAGTGCCGGGAGTTTGGGGCACACAATAAGGGTGCCATAAATGCTCTTCTCTCTCCTTGTCTGTTTTGTATTCTACAACTTTACACATGGTCAGTACTTCAGAATATTGCTTAAATGGAACAGCAGAGACAATGTTTACCAAAGGAGGGTCCCAGCCCCCAAGTGTACCCTGAATTAGAGACACCCAAGGGCTCCCACCAATCTTCCTGGTGATACCCAACACATTCTTGATGACTCAGCTCAGGGCGATTTGGCACCCGAGGGACATTTGGCAATGTCTGGAGATATTTTGGTGGCCATAACTATGGAGGGCAGTGGGTGTACTGCTGGCATCTCGTGGGTGGAGCCCAGAGATACTGCTAAATATCCTATGAATGCCTAGAGCAGCCCCCACAACAAAGAATGATCTGGCCCGTATGTCAGTACTGTCAAGACGGAGAGACTCTGCACTGAAAATCCTTCTTCCAATTTGAACATGAGCCCCACGAATGTGGGGGCTTATCCATTTCATTCATTCCTGCATCCCCAGTACCAGTTCTTGAGGTGATTGATGGCTGCTTTGGCCAGAACACACTCCACCCCTCCCTGTGGGCCATATTGGGGGGGGTGCTCTGTCCCCATCCATTTTTCCTCTGCTTTTGCCATTTGGGTGAGTTAATAATTGAAATGGTTCTCCTTTTTCCATGTTAAATTAGGAAGTGTAATTGATTTTTATTTTTTTAAGGCATACAATTAATTTGGGACGGATGTGGTTATAACCCTGTCCGAGCTAGGTTCTATAAACCTACTCCCTTCCAGGCACATTGGGAAGGAGCCAGCGGGACATAGATTTTGGTCTTTGGAAGATGAATTCAATGAACCTCCAGTACATCTGGACCATTTTCCTATAAGAGTGATCCAGATAACATGTGTATGTGTTTCAATGTCTGGTATTTTGTCTAAAGAACAGGGAGGCAGGACAAAAAACATAAGCACTTTCTCTTTTCTCTCTCTCTCTTTTTTTTAAAGTACGGGCACACTATCCCAGTTTGGCCAATGAGACTCTTGCTCCGTAGAATTCAAATTCAGACCCCACGACTCAAGCATGGAAAATGGTTGGCGTGGACCCATCTTGACAAGAACAGCATGAAGAGGTCTCCTTTGATTTTATCCCCTTCACTTTTAGAGCTTCTTCCCTTTCAGTGATCTGTTCCACGCTCCTTCTGACACATTGCTTGTCCTGACTCAGGTCAGCCGGAGATAATATTTGTTGCTCACAACCAAAGACACCACAGGCTGACAGGTGGTGCACAATACATACATTGGGTAAGAGAATGGATTTGTCCTAACTCTAACAAAGTGGCTTCTTTGCATGTTAGAATAAAATAGGCTCAAACACATCATGCCATTGCTTAGCATTCAGTAGAGGGTAGTTTAAGTGTTCATGGACAAAAGGGCAGACCAGAAAACAGTGCTAATAAGAACACCTTATTTCCAGAAACCAGAAATTTCCCTCTAAAGCCAGACTCCCCTCCATCCAAATGTACATCTATCCATAGAGCCTGGCTGTACATGTGGGTCTGCCTTGAAAATGCTTTTTAGAAACATATCATCCCCCAATAACTTGAATGTACCCATCTAGAGTAGCTTTCCATCGCTCGTAGTCTATTGTGTCAATAATCTGCATATTTAAGAGTCCCCACATGCTCATTGAGACGATAGATGGGACTGGTACAGTCTACTGGGTCAAAAATCTGCTTTAAATAGTCTATATACACAGTCGGTTGAGTAAATAACAGCATTTTCAAAAAGCCCCTAAATATATAATAACATGATAAATCGCATCAGCTCCTAAAGAAGCAGCCTCGCTACCGCTGATCAGGAAAATGATGTGCACTTTAACAAGCCACTTACAAATGATCTCATCTCTTCCAGCCGGGGGAGCATTATCTTTTCCTCTGCTATATTTTTCATATGTAGAGGAAAGGCATCCAAACACACACACACACACACACACACACACACACACACACACAGAGGCATATATGTATGCTTGATATCGTCTAGCACACATCAACTGGGCTTCAGCCGTTGTCCAGATGGAGGGAGGTAAGGCCAGAGAGCAAGGTTCTTCCCACTTTGGTTTGGAGGATTCTTCCAGTTCTTGGGTGTGTGTGAGTCAGAGTTAGGAGGGGGTCCAAGCACACAAAAACAGGTCTGCTAAAATCAACCAGAGACATTGCTTTTGGGCCCTGCATCTGACCTTATTTTGCAGTGAAGGTGACTTACTCCATACCCACTTCTTTAGAACCCTGTTCACTTAAAAACAGTTTCTATCTGTACAATATTCTAATAGCTGCCACTTAGTGCTTTACAGTTGTTGTTTTTGTTTTTGTTTTTTTGGCTTCCAACACTCCAATGGTAGGGGTGATGTTACTAGTTCCGTTTTTAAAGATGGAGGAATTGAAGCTTTGGGGAGTTGAACAACTTACCTAAGACCGCACAGCCAGAGATCGGTAGACCCGGGCTTTGAAGTAAGCTTAAGGCAGCTCAGGGGCCAGTGCCTTTTCGTGGCTGTGTGCTCTGTTCTCAGCCGTGCCCTGCTCTGTTCTGGTGTGTTTGGTGCCCATGTGGGTGCTTCTGCATGTCCCTCAGCGGGATACATCCCTCAGTGGATCTTGCATTTTGCAGGATGTTGCACTAATGTTACAGTATTTGTGGGGGAAATTAGGTCAGGGCAGGCCGCTTTCAAACTAAGCACATAGGTATCCAGGATGTAACTGAATTAAGAGCAAATGTAATAAAAATATGAGTCCAATTAAAAACACTTGTTAAATTCATTATACTTAAAGGAACACAGGAATGTGATAGCACATAAAGGACTTTGCCTTGTAACTACAGAAGCGACAGCAGTTGGGTAGAAAGGACTCTTTGGGGGCATTGAGATTGTGGGGTTAGAGACAGGTCAAATGAGAAAGGGCAGGGAGGGGTAATAATTAGCCTTTCAAGGCCGACCATCTGAGCAGGAAGTCGATGGGCCCTCTATGAACCGACTGCATTTTCTGTGGCTTCCTGTATGCAACTTTGTATTTGGCTGCTGCTACTCAGTGGTGCTGAACAATAACGCGTTAGGGAAAAAAAATCACAGGTGAATCAATGTGATGTCCTCATTATATTCATGTCATTGACCGATTTGCCAATCAGGAATGAGCTCATCCGCTTTACAGAAATAGGAGTTGCAACGGAACAGACGTTATTTTCTCTTTCACCCTTGAAGACTTTCATGTTCAGCTAACTCAGTTGCTAAAATCCTGGGCACCTCACCAATAAGCCTTAACGTTGAATTAATTACTCAGGCAAACCAACCTGAAATAAAGATGGCAAATCTCAGTATCTTCCAGACTAAAGAATTCACATCTTATGAAATCTCTTGTTCGCAGGGAGACATGCAAGAAGAGCTCCCTCTTTACTTCTTTGAGCACCTACTGTATGCCTGACAGAGCTTGAAGTATTCGGTATGCACTTTATTTCGGAGGTAGTCCCGCGAGGTAGACATTTTGCCTTCCATTATAGGGGAGAAGAGTTTGAGGGTAACAGAAGAGATGCACATGGTTCTCTAGTAGAGTCTGGGCGAAGCAGGATACAGACCAAGCACGCAGCCCCATGGTGCACCCAGGCTCTATTTGGGGGGTGATGGAAGTTTGGAAAGAAACTCAGTCCCAGATACTCAAAGTGAAGAATCACCACCACCTCCTCTCGTGATACCTTGACTCCTCCAGGAATTGATTCCCTCTCTACCGCCTACACTCAATTCTGGAAATTCTTAGCAGTCAGGATGAAAGATACATCAGATTACGTCACTTCCCTGCTCCGCAGCCCCCAGGGAAATCCGTCTCACTCACAGAGAAAGCCGAGGCTCTCACCTTGGCCTCAGATTTATGTGCATGTCAGCTCTCCCTTTTGACTCTACCCCGTCTCCCCTTGCTCTCTCTCTCTGGGCTCTTCTGCTGCAGTCATGCTGGCCTCTGCGCTGTTCCTCCGGCAAACCAGGAACACTCCCATCTTGGGCTTGCGCTGGCTGGTCCCTCTGTGCCTTTCCCCCACCTTCTTTAAGTCTTGGCTGACATGTAATTTCCTAACAAAGCTCCTTCTGATCTTCCCAGTTTAAAATTGCAATGGGTCTCCGGACTCTCTCAGGATTGCTGATTCTTTGACGCTGTTCTACTTTCTTTTTCCACAGCTCCTACCATATTCGAACTTACCATAGAATGGAATTCTTTATGGCTTCTATTGTTTAATGTGATCTTTCTTTTTCTTTTTAAAGGATTTTAAAAAGTTTATTTACTTAGAGAGAGAGACCATGAGAGAAAGCAGGGGAAGGGCAGAGAAAGAGAGGGAGAGAGAGAATCCTAAGCAGACTTCACACCACTAGCACAGAGCCCTATGGAGGGCTCAAACTCATGATCCACAAGACTATGACCTGAGGTGAAATCAAGAATCAGATGCCCAACCAGCTGAGGCACCCAGGCATCCCTATTGTGATCTTTCATGGTCGGTTTGTAGCTCCCTAAGAGGAAGAGACCTTTGTCTGGGTGGCGGGATGCTGCCGTGTAAGCTCCTAGAGCAGTACAGAGTGCGTAGTAGGTGCTCAATAAGTATGCCCCGAGGGACACCACAGATATTTAATTACCGTGTCCACTTATAACTCTATGAAGGGAACAACTGTCATCCAGTCACCAGGACCTATCTGGGGCTGCAGTGGGTTTGCATGGACTTTCTATTCTCTGATAAAGAGGTAACCAGGCTCACGTTTGCAGACTTCCCAGTAAGGCTAGGCTTGGTCATATTGTCTGGTTTTATATGCAGGAGTGAATCCAACAACAGAAACACAGAAACGCCTACTGCAAAGTTACAGGTGCCTCTTCATCAGAAAGATACTTAGTGAATCCATGCTTTCAGCTGAGTTGGGTTTATAACCACACGGGCTCGGGGCTGTAAGAGATACACAACCAGGGGTTAGGGAATATGTTTCCTGAAGTTACTTAAGCCAGGTGTTGTGTTTTTTTTTTTTTAAGTTTATTTACTTATTTTGAAGGTGGAGCAGAGAGAGGGGGAGAGAGAGAATCCCAAGCCCCGATGTGGGGCTCAAATTCATGAACTGCGAGATTATAACCTGAGCCAAAACCAAGAGTTGGATGGACACTTAACCATCTGAGCCACTCAGGGCCCCCAAGCTGAGCATTTAAAAACTTAATTGCTTGGGAGGAAAGCCTATTTGTTTTTCCAAAGCCTATGCATCCTTCCACATCTCTGGTCCTATGATACTATGATCCTTGGTTTCAGGGTGCAGGGAATGTCTGGATTTACACTGTCTTTCCCTGACAGCAAGTTCTGCCTCGTGCTCTCTCTGTAAGGCAGTAAGAACTGAGTCTGCTCACGTGAAGCAGCAGATCAGTGTGTTCTTTGAGACGAGGAAGGTCCCAGCCTTGGGCTTAGGTCACGTAAGCCTTGGGAATCTCAGCGTCCTCGTCTGTAAAATGGGGATAATTACTGTATTGGTCCATTGGCTGTTGGGAGGCTTTAAGCAGGAAATACCACAGTTTTCTTTCTGTTCATTTTCTGCCTCATATTTGATTTTCCAGTCTCAGTAAAAAGATCCTTGGAGCAACTTTCCTGGCTACCTGCTGAGGAAAGCATCCTCCCCCTTATCCAGTCTCATGGGATTCTTTCCTGGTGGCTCCCATTAAAACCACACTCAAACAATGATATGTGTAATTGTTAAATTCTGAACCCTGCCACCGAAGCTCCATTAGGTTTGGGACTTGGTGTCTCACGCATTGCTGTATCTTCAGCAATTTTTCAGAGAGCCCAGAGCACCGAATACGCTTTACAGATAGCATTTCATTGATTCCAAGACCTTTCTTTTTTATATTTTAACATCTCAGAAATTAGGGTTCATCTTACAATCAATGGTATCTTAAAATGGCTGCCAGGGGCAGTTGGAAACTATTTCAGGAATGCCTTAACCAATTTATTTTGCTTATCTTTTCCTTCTTATATAAACATAAGAGTGCTACATTATAAAGATCATTGTAAAATAAGTCTTAAAGAGTCTTTCGGTAAGTAGAAAATAGAAATTCTAAGTGACAGGAGGAGAGCGGCGTGTCATGATTTAATTGTAACCATTTTTTCCTTCTCAGTGGTGCAAAATATAAGCAGTGTGGCTTACTGAATGCCCTCTTAGATTAAATGCAGTCATTGTTGAGTGGGTGAAGAAGGTAAAAACGCACAGTGTTCGGCACCCAGAAAGTGCCCATCACACAACTGGGCCATTATGATTACAATTATATGGAGTATCGGACTAATTCAGTATTTAAAACCACATCGATATTTTTACTTAGTGCTTTGGATCACCCCTTGCAGAATTGTTCAATAGTGGAGTCTTTTGGGTAGGTAAACACAGCGCCAACTGGAAATGTGATCTATGTTGTAGTTATAGTCTGTCTTTTCTGTTGGACTGCAAGCTGCTTGGAATCCGGTCAGGATACCCTTGTCTCCCCAAAGCCCAGAAGATGGTGGGCTCCATCAATGTGGGAGGACTGAAGAAAAAAAAAAACCCACATGTCTGAATTCCTGGAGGGGAGAGTCCAGGGGAGGCATACAGAGTGACAGCTTCATTTTGTGGGAATAAAGAGACATCATCCCGTATCGGCAGGGACTCAATCATTATTTTTTTGTTGTGGTTTGGCCTCTAAGACCAGTTCTCTGGGATGCATCACACATAATTTAAAAAATTAGGGAAATTTAATAGAGTTTTCAAATTGTGGAACTTTCCATGCTTTGGCTGAGAGGTAAGCCACAAACAGTGTGTGTTTCTCTACGTTCTCCCGTAGGGTGGCTGACCATAGTTGTGAAGAAGGTTGCTCTCTGCCAAGTAGCCTTTCCCTTATGGGTTTGGGGAAATTTCCTTAAGACCAGAACAGTGGACTTATGCTAGGCACATACTAGATGCTGAATAAAAAGGTGTCGAATGCCTCAGGACAAAGGTCAAAATCACTGCCAATATCATGACAATCTCATTGATGACACCTCCTACTGTGTACTCTGCCTTCTTCTTTGCTTCTAACTCCTCGAGAGGATTCACTGGGTATCCACCTCCATGCTTAAATACCACTCAGGACCTGAGTTCACTGGCTTCCAGGACCATCTCTTGGTGTGACCGTCTTAACACACCAGCGTGGACTTTACTGTCGAGAACCCAGAAAGAACATAAACCAATTCATCCACTGCCACTTGACGTCAAATCACTTCACTGCGGATCCGCGGATCTTTTCTGAAGGGGTGCGCGGATTGATTTACAAGCCCAGCTAGTTAGAAAGACATCCAATGATTTGTATATGCAGGATGTCAAGTATGCCCTATATTCTCTCTCCTGTCACGATATGAATGATATCCCCTCAGCTGTTTATTCCGTTTGTTTTAGCCAAACATAAATAGACTGCAGACATGTCTGGGGCTGAAGGCATTTGCAGAAAATAAGCTTCTTCAACTCTAGATGCGCTGACAATGGAGACAGAGGGAAGTTGCTGCTGCTCTGACAAATCCCCTCCTTCTCTCGAGAAAGCGAAGCCGACAGAACGTCCAGCTTCTCCGTGTTTGAAGGAGATATGGAGTTATGGACTATTGAAGCCACTTTTTACTTCGAGTCTCTATGGTTAATTTCATTTTCATCTCTGACTGTTCGTAGGGCCTAGAAAATGCTTTTTCTTTCTTTTATTGATTTGTTTTTAGCCAATGTCGATTTCCCCTCCCCTCAGCCTGTTTGCAGAGGACGGGGTACCGCACCTCCCTTCCGTTGGATTCCCTGTGCAGTAGGCGTGTTCATGTTCTCTGTGCCCCCCGCCCCCCAAGGAAA
Organism: Mungos mungo; assembly: GCA_004023785.1. Lineage (NCBI taxonomy): Eukaryota > Metazoa > Chordata > Mammalia > Carnivora > Herpestidae > Mungos > Mungos mungo. The sequence goes on along the minus strand of PISW01006205.1, from coordinate 64,954 downwards.
CAGGTGTTTTGTTCCAGCTGTGACCATGGAGCCTAGTCAGGTCTGAGCTTCATATAGACACAGCCGTTACACGGCAGCTGTTTTGCCGACGTGGATGGGCATCTGGGGCAGGGGAGAGGGAAGGGGATGGGGAAGAGGAGAAACAAAGCCACTATCCTTCCAATTAAATTACATAATCTATTTCAGGGAAAGTGATCCAACCACAAGTCTGAATGCTATGTGCTGTTAATTTATTTCTGTTACAGTGGTTGTGTGTATGCAGGGTTTGCTTATGGCCACTTTCAGCGTGATATGGTGAGGTATCATCATCCATAAATAAATGTATGGAAAAAGCGAGTGAGCGGACAATATTGATTCTTTGAGGGTTGACACTGGGACAGGTGGGAGCACAGAGCGAGAGGAACAGGCATCCGTATGGCTCAATTCTGTTGGCCGCACTTACGGATTGCCAGGCTGAAAGGTGAGGACGGGATGCTGTTTCCTAAGAGGGAAGGTGGTAGGGTTGAAGATCCTTCTCTCTCCCTCATGAAATAATTAGGCATTTAGTTGGAAAAGCGGAGTCCCTACTGTATCCCACTGGCCGGTGGGCCAGAGACGCAGCAGCAAAGAAGAAGCCACACATGTTCGAACCTGGTGGAGATCAGAACTTTGCAGGCGAGGCAGACATTAAGTTAATGAAATATAATCTCACAATTTTTAATTAGGCGTATGATCCATCATCTCTCTTTGAATGAGTTATAGCAAAGGGTCAGGTGTGGACATCAGAGCATATTGCTATTTTTGCAGCTTTTAAGCCTGAAGCCAATGGCAAGTGGTGTTACCGGGGTGTCTGTTTGAAAAGTTGTGGCCAGTGATCCAGGGGGAGGGCGACTGACCAGGTCGGCTGTGCCTCTGTGGGGTGGTGCCCGTGAAGGCGACATTGACTGAAGTCACTTTGGGGGTCATTCACTGTGATTTACTGAGCTTCTGCAGACAAACGATGCCTCACAAACCGATGCCACCCAGCCCAGGGCCAAGCCCTCCAGTCAGTCCCTGAAGGTTTTCGTCTTCAAAACAGTTAACTGATGCTCTGCTTTCTGTCTCTGAGAGGAGCTCCAAAAGCAAACTGTTCTGGAAAAACCAACACATGAAGACCGAGCTATCTGGAGATCTCCCCACTGTTACATGGCTCTCTCCTCATTGTTATAAATGGAATGATCGCTACCCTTTCTATTCTCGTGGACGTAAACTTCCACATCTGTAGAGCATCGGTCCTTAATCACGAGGCACGGAGGCAATTTTGTACCCCCGGCGGACGCTTGGCAATGTCTGGAGACATTCTGGTTGTCACAACTGGGGAGGGGTCGCTATTGGCATCCAGTAGAGGTCAGAGATGCTGCTAAAAAACTAACTAACCATGCCCCAAGACGGTCCCCCATAGCAAAGAAATCCCAGACCCCAAATGTCACTAGTGCTGAGTCTGAGGAACCTGGCGTGTAGGTTCTGGAAGACTGTTAAGTCATTTCAGAAAATAATAAACCTCAGCAGTTATAATTCACAGCCTGACCAGAAAACACGGGGATAAACATGAGCTCCAGTTCCGAATTTTGTGAAGTTCAATGCAAACAGCTTTAGCTGGAGAAAGTCAATTACAGATGGGTTTTTTCCCCCTCATCTCAGTGGTGCCCATTTGCTGAGGTTGGGAGGGAATTTCTAAGTGGCAAGCTCCAGAGGCACAGAATTCTGAGTTAAACTTCACAAAATCAGGTTGATTGTTGGATATCCCATCCTGCGCTCTCTGTGTGTGCATGCGTGTGTGAGTGTGTGCATGTGTGCGTGTTGCGGAGGGAGTGTCCACTTCCACATCAAATTCTCTACCCTGATACAAGCAACTGATCAAAACCAAAAGAAGGAAACCCCCCACCACTTAGAATTATAAAGATCCGCCATCTGCCAGGTGCTTGGAACTATTTGATATGAACTTTGTTTTATAAAGTATATCATGGTAAAGCTTTGAAACTTCAGTGTGTTAAAAAAAAGAAAGAAAAAGGGAAAAAAACGGAAGAGGGAGAGAAAGAAAAATGGGGAAAATACTGTAACAGCCTCACTCCCTTTGAAGTCACTACTGATATAGCTCTGAACAGATCCATTCAAGTTCAACTAACATCAGACAAATGTTTAGTGTATCAGAGGAAGCCACAAAAGCAAGGATTTCATCAATATTTCACAACAGCCTCAGGGAAACTGTAGATTGCAATGGTGTAGGGCAGCTAATGGAATTACACACAAGGGTTTTGTACATTTAAAATAAGCAGCTACTAAAAAAAATTACCCTTCAGTTTGATAGAAACTGTATAAAACTGCAGATAGGAAACAATTAAATTGCTCCCAACATTTATCCATGTCACTCTGATAGGTCATTTAATAACAGGTGTAACTGCCTGTGTTGTTTCTCCCCACCCCCACCCCCAGCAAGGCAATAATAAAGATTAACATTTATGAAAAGAAACATAAAATACAGCACCGCCAAATGAATAATTAAAGACAGTTTTGAAGAACACTGGCCATCACACGCCCATGAAGTCTTTCCACAGTCACAAAATATGTTTATATAAAATATAATTATAAATAGACAGAGGCAGCAAAGGAGACCCCCCTGACCCTTGTTTGTTTTGATGTGAAAAAATAATGTTGAGGTATTTTCTAGGAATGTGTGGGTTACCCAGACCCGATACACATATTATTATTATCTGGTGGGACTTGGGAAGCTGAGCGGCTGGCTTTCTTTTCTGGAAAATTTACAGAGATAGACCTGGAGCTTGCAAAATTCTATTCAATAAACCAAGGTGAGATCAGCATTTTCTCCCCTAAAGTCCTTTGCCAGAGCTACAAATTCTGCATATGAAAGCAAATTGCGTTTTCGAAACTGATACTTCTGTGGCCACAAAACGTCACCAGGCTTTCCTTACTCTTGGAGATTCAAGTCTCTAAGCAAAGACCCTGCTATTTATTCATGTTTCACATGAGGACACCTCTCCATCCGTGGTTCCCAGCAGGGTGATTTGGCCTCCCAGGGGACAGGTGGCAGCGTCTGGAGGCATTTCTGTCTCCTACTACATAGGCAGGAATGGCGGTACTGTTTCCGGCATCCAGTGGGGAGGGGACCGGAGTGCTGGAGAACATTTTACAACGTGCCAGGCAGCCCGCATGAGGAACTCATCAGGCCTCCAGAATTATTGTTGAGCTTGAGGAAAACTGTTCGAGCCATTTGCACACCTAAGCTTTATTAAAATAATAATAGCCTTGTTAATATGGTGTCCTAACTTCTGAACCATTCACTGGTTTCACACATGCGTATTAAAGAGCTTCTAAGTGAAACTTACAACGCTAAGTCCTTTGGAAAAGGCCGTGAGGATTTGACATGGTTTTTGACCACAGACTGCTCTAATTGAAAGGAGATATTGTGTATCTATATACTGTATAAATTACACATACCTACATACACGTATACAGACACACATACATATACACATATACATATAAATGCACACATCTGGTAACACTACTAACTGCTATTTACTGATCACATAGCACGTGAGAGGTGCTTTGCATACAGTATCTCCATTTAGATTTATAACAATTCTAGAGGGAAATAGTTTATTGTCCCCTTTTTACAGATGAGGGGACACTGCTCAAGGTCATTGTCAGAATATGGCTGTGGCAAGGAGACCCAAACCCCAGGCCCGTCACTAAAGCTCTAATGGATGCTGGGCGAGTGTGCGTGCGTGTGTGTGTGTGTGTGTGTGTGTGTTTGCCTGTCTTGCCCTCGTGCAAACACCACTCCCTCCTCATCTGCAATGAGGAAGTGAAGGAGGGCTCTCGGGAAGAAGGGGGCCAGCGTACCTCACTTTATGGGGGTTTGGAGGACACAGAGCTGAGCACACCACACGCAGCTGCAGGGTGGGCAGCTGTCCAGAGGGGAAGCCTCAGGCCGGGGTGTTTCTTTCATTTGTTTGCTTTTAGAGGCAGGATGTATAAGTCTATGTGCAGAGTGAGACACGGAACTACAGCAGGTCAGGTAGAAGGGAAGGAGAGAGAGCGAGACTGAGAGATGAGTAGGCAAAAGCAGGAGGCAGGGGGGGATGTCACCTGCTCAGAAGAAATTTGTTTTAAATTCTGAGCCAGCGAGTTCAGAGCGGCAGCTGCAGGAAAAGCCAGAGACACTGAGCTGGAGAGACAATCTACAAAATCTCGGGACCCCTAGTATTGTAGGGAGACAGGCAGTCTGCTGTGCAGAGAAGCGACGGAGGGAGGCACGGGGTGGGGGCTGGAGGGCACGGGGTGGGGGGCTGGAGGGGAGTTGGAACTTCCCAGGACCTGGGGGCAGGGGGGAGACAGGAGGAGGGACACACTGGGGAGTCAGGTGGGCCCTGCTGGGTCTGCGACAGAACTGGCTGGAGGGTGCAGGCTTCTCTGGGAAAGAGAGAGAGAGAGAGAGAGAGAGAGAGAGAGAGAGAGAGAGAGAGAGAGGTGAATTGCACCTGTCCTTTTCCTAATGCATCTCTACAGAGGCATTCCCAGTTTAAGGAAAAACATGTAGGCTGTTTGATGGCTAGAACTGGAAAGCCATTTAGGAGTACCGGGAACGGCAATCAATCGGAGAGCATCGGCCCTGTGTGAAGGCCACGCATTCAAATTCATTAACACTTTGCAGGTCAACCACATTAAGTCAGAGGTTACATCTAGCCCGAGAGCCGTCTATTTCAAACTCCTGGTTTGCATCTTTTTTCAGATTATATGTGGATGAGTATGTGCACATACACAGTTTCTCATATATATGTGTATTCTTTGCGTTGTATGTACTCTTTATTATATATTATAACTTCTAGTATTACATACATGTTGATACAAATGGGATTATATCATAAATTGTGCCATAATGGGATTTTTTTTTACGTGCAGTCCAAATAACACAAAGTTGCCCTCTCTTCCTTTTTACAGTGTAGAGTTCACACCATGGCATGGCTGGGGTAGCAACCAGGCCATATTTCCATTAGTTAGAAATGTCTTTAGCGGCAGTTGCGACATCACGGAAAGAGACTTGAATCTGAAATTGGTACAACTGGGTTGAAGTCTCTTTTTGCCAATTCATAAGCGGTACAATTTTAGCAAAACTACTGGGCTTCTCTGGGGTTCAGTTTCCTTAGCTATAAATCAAAGCTACAAATAGTTACCATCGCGGTGTTGTGAAGGTTTGAATGATTGGAGGGCATAACGTCTAACACTGATGCCTGCAGCCCCTGTGGTGTCAAGCCGGAGTGGGAGCTGCGTGCATATGAGCCTCCCCCTCTGCCCCTAGAGTGCAGTCTTCTGGGGAGCTCTGGCCTTCCAGTCTCTCCTAACGTCAAGTCAAGACATGCCCCTCTCCGTTAATGGGTCAATCAATCAATCACTCAATATTTATTGAGAGCCTACTACGTACAAGAAGCAGGAGACCCGTGATGGGCTCCCATCAAGAGAAGGACACACAGTAGGACCAATCGCAAACATATTTGACCTGACGTTTGGTTGGTGTAGTAATAGAATGTCCCCTAAGCACGGGAGGAGGTGGGCGGCTGGGGGAGACGGGAGGAAAGGCGAAGGATGGGTGGCTCTGCCTTCAACAGCCTCTCCCTCCCCCCCAAGGTCAATAGAACAAGCTCACTTAAAACAGGGATTAGCAATCGATGGCCCGCAGGCCAAGTCCCACCTGCCACTTGTTTTGGTAAATAAAACTTTATTGGAACGTAGCCGCAGCTAGTCTTTAACTAGGCTTTAACTGTGCTACAATGGCAGACTTAAACAGTTGCAACAGAAACCATATGGCTCGCAAAGCCGAAAATATTTACCGTCTGGCCCTTTACAGAAAACGTTTGCCAGCCCTGATTTAAGCAATCACATGAATAATTAACCATCTCTAACTTTTATAGAACAAGGTGCACATATCCAACGGTAACAGTCATTTATTAAGTTGTTAGTAGAAGCCAAAGAACGCACTAGCGATCTGCCTGTCTTCTCACACTATGGCTTCAAAACAACATCGCGAGAACAGTATGGTCATTATTCCCATTTTGTAGATAAGGAAACTAAGATTCAGTGCCCTTAAGTAGCTTGCTCAAGGTCACACAGCTAGACTGTGATAGGATCCCAACTTTGTCTCATTTCAGAGGCTGTTTTCTTAGCCACAATGTCAGAGTCTTCTAAACTTCCATCTCTCATTTAACCCTTGCGATTTATTTTCATAGTCACATCCCCTTTACTATTCTTTGCTGCTTTTTTCCTTTGAATAAGGGATTGTCATGGCATTTATTCCTTTAAGTTCCTATCCTAGGATACTATATTCAAACAGTTTGGATTTGATGTGTGAGTCACATGTATTTTTATATGTTTTTTGGAGATAATTATAGATTCACATGCAGCTGTAAGAAATAATACAGAGAGATCCCGGGCCCCCAGTGATAACATAATGCGTAACTAGATTGCAGCACCACATCCAGGAAACAGACACCCATACGACTGACCCGTTCAGATTTCACTAGTTTTACCTACACTCGTGTGTGTGCAATTTGATCACGTGTGTAAATTTGTGTGGCTACTTCTGCCATCAAAATATGGAAGAGTTCCATCCTGAGGACTGCTCCCCACCATGGTCCTCTTTAATAGCCAAAGGTCCCCCTCCTCCCGTAATTCCTAATCTGTTCCTCACTTCTACAATTTTGTCATTATAAGAATGTCATATAAATGGGGTAGGGAAGCTCCTGAGTAAGTAAGCTTTTGAGATTGGCTCTTTTCACTCGGTGTCATTCTTGTTGTATATATGTTTTCAAGTTCACCCTGAAATAAGTATAGAACTTTTAGAAGTAAACTATTCATGTTAAATTATCTTGAGTGACACCAGTGGTTCCCATGCCACACTCCAGGAAACCCTGCCAGGAGCTGTAGTAATACCTGCTGGGCAAAGAGAGAGAGAGGGGTCATGCAACCACAAAGATGTTCTTGACTAACAAAAATCTCTAAATCAACGCTGGTTCATAGAACTTCCCGCAGTGACGGAAATGTCAGCTGTTTGAGTGGGCCAATATGGTAGCCACCAGCCTACACAGCACATCAACTATGGCTTGTTGGAAGGAAGAAGGGAATTTTTCATTTTATTTCATTTTAATAGATCCGAACATACATGTGAACAGCCGTAGAGGCGAGTGGCTTCTCTGATGGACAGTGCCACTCTTCTAGATAATTAAAGGCAAAACATTAAATAGAAGTAAATAAATTTGTTTCCTATATCTCATTTTGTCAATGCAGTGATAACCTGAAAATGTAAGAAGTCCTTTTTTAAAATCTTTCATTCTTTAAAAACATTTTTTAAAAATTTATTTATTTTTGAGAGAGAGAGAGGGAGAGAGAATGAGCAGGGGAGGCACACAGAGAGAGGGAGGCACAGAATCTGAAGCAGGCTCCAGGCTCTGAGCCATCAGCACAGAGCCTGACGCGGGGCTGGAACTGTGAGACCATGACCTGAGCCAAAGTCGGACACTTAACCAACTGAGTCCCCCAGGCGCCCCAAGTTAAGAAATCTTTTTAAACAGTCTTCTAATGGATTTATTTGTTAGGGTCTCACCTTGTTCAGTAAGTTTGCCTGTGGCTAAGTCTGATATTAGCCCTCTAGGCACCCTTGGTGATTCTGGCCATTTGGTAAATCTCACTGCATTGCAAATTAGCATTCAGAGTAAGCTCCAGAGAACCTGATCCCAAAGTTCCTCCTTTTAAGTGACACTGTGTCCCTCAGAACACAGACATTGGACACACAGTCATAAATTAACTCAGACACATTTAGCATGTGGTCTTGTGGACTTTATGAAGGGCGTGAAGAGGTCCTGTTGATTATGATGGACTCAGCGTGGCGTGCCTTCTTTGGGAAGATGCGCATTCCAAGCAAGTGCTAGTGGTAATATTCATAAATCCTTGCTGATTAACAGGACCTGCTCTTGATGAATGTAGCTTGCATCACTGGTCTGGAACAAGGGGCATCGTCGAGAGCTGAGTGTCTGGGGAGATGTAAGACTGTTGAGGTTTCAAGGATTGCTGTGTCCCAGAGAAAGAAAAAATAGCAAAGACAACTTTACCTACTTGTGGGCCAACTCCCAAAAAGCCATTTGGCAAAAGAGGTAGAATTTGTGGGGAGGGGGGGCGGAGTAGACCTGCTGGAAATATTTGCACAAAGCCAGGTGTGTTCCCAGAAACAGGAAAAATAGGAAAAAGCATCTCCTTGTGATTTCTTTTAGCCTGAATATCACGGGCAGTGAAAGCTAGCTTTTGACCATTAGCAGTCCACACTCTTAGAGACACATACCCCTTAAAACACAGCATTGGCATGAAGGTCGTTACCCTGGCCAGTCTCTTATTTCGCCTGACTTCACGGATCTGCAAGGCGTTAGCAGTTGCAAGAGATTGATATGATAGTTTGTGAGTAATTTGGATGAACTATAACACTAACCCAGTAAAGTATTATAATTTTAAATGTGTCCAGAAAATAATTGAAATTCTGGCTTAGCTTTATCATAATGCAAACTGCTGGGTATATTTAACAGCTGACTAGCTTAGCATGAATATTGCTTTAGAAATGGGGTCATATTGTTTTTACGGAACAATATTGCTCTGAAACACGTTTAGGAGGGGGAAAAAGCAGGGGATTATGAGGATACTTTTAACCTTTCTGTCTCTTTCTATCTGTGTTTACTATGGTGATTTAGGCGTTTGGTGTTGTTTGAAGGCAAACAAAGAAGGTGCTGGCATTTAAACCAGATCTGGCAATGAGCCCTTGGCCATCAGATTCCTTCTTATTACAACTCTGTCACAGAATCTCGGCTCCCCATCAATCCGTTTTTCTGTATCCCAGTCAGGAACAAGACAGATAAGATTATCCCCTCCTGATCCCAATAGATATCACAAATAGGTTGCCCCCTGTGGTTACCCACAGAGGAAACACGGTGTTTTCTTTCTTTCAAATATTTTTGTCAACATTTAAAACATGGAGATTTCCCATGGAAATCCAGATTTGTGGATGTCCCTGAAAAGTCAGAGGAGTTGGCTGTACTAGGGCTGCATTTCTACAGGACAAACGCCCCACCTGAGCAGATGCTGTCACCTTGAGATCCACTAAAGGCATTTCAATGACAATGGTCTTCTCCCGGCCTCTGTTTCATTTTCCTTCTCAGTCACCTGAGTTTTTGATTCCTGCTAGGCAATATCGTGTTCCTAGTCCTTCACACAAGTGCACCCTACAATGGGTCAGGGTGCACGACTCATCCGTGATATCTGGCCGTGGTCAGCAAATTTCTTCTGGAAGGAACGAGTTTGTAAACAGTTTAGACTTTGTGGGTTGTAAGCCTTTCTGTTGCATCTACTCAACTCTACTGTTACAGCACTGAAGCAGCCATAGGTGATCTGGAAGTGAATGGGTGTGCCTATGTTCCAATAAAGTTTTAGCTATGAAAACAGGTGGATCTGTGAGCTATAGAACTGGCTAACTCCTGACACAGGAGGAAACAACAATAACAAACACAACCAACTCGCCCTGAAACAATAACCCTGTAAGGAAATTTCTTGTCCACAGGAGCTTTTAATAGATGTGGGACTAATTCTTCCCCAGGTGGTGCTCAGCACTGAAAACCACCGTATTCAAGTACGTGTGGGTGCATGGGTGCATAATGTGTTCATTCTAAAAATATTTACTGACTCCTCGTAGTTATCATCTCCCAGTATCATTATTGGAAAAGACTTCCCTCCTAAGAAAAATGGAAAGAGCTTAAAATCTGTTCCTTCATGGAAAACTAGTTAAGGTAGGTTATCCCGACAATGGATTAAGTAGGCGTTTCTGTTGAGAATATTTGTCATGGTGAGGCAGAAGCTGAGAGACCTCACTGCTTTTCATTGTAGAGGGTTACAATTTTCTTTTTTCTTTTTTTAAATGTTTATTTATTTATGAGAGAGCAGAAGCAGGGGAGGGGCAGAGAGAGGGGGATGGAGGATCTGAAGCAGGCTCTGAGCTGACAGCAGGGAGCCTGATGTGGGGCTTGAACTCACAAACTGTGAGATCATGACCTGAGAGAAGTCGGACATTCAATCGACTAAGCCCCCAAGGTGCCCCCCAAGGGTAAACAGTTTTCTTGTATCCCACAGTCATGCTTCACCTCAGCTCTGCACTTGGAGTACGTATGGCTGCCACCTTCTGTCCCTGTATTCTGAGCATTACTGAAGAGAGCCCCACTTGCCATTTTCATTTTAACAGAGCCCCCGTCTCCATTTTCCAAAACGAAGAGGTAGAACCAGATCGGCGGTATCTGAACGGTGACTTTGGGCCAAATCTGGTACCTGTACATTTTTAGTTTGATCCAGAGCATTTAAAACAAAACATGAATTACTTATTGACCTTGGGAAATCAGAAGATTTTACCCCTAGAAAATCAAAATTTTGGTTTTTAAAAAATAATTTGTAGGTCAGTTGACACCGAATACTGAGTTTTCCATGTATGTAATGAGTGGCTCAGTGTAGGCACCTTCTCTGGTCATTATGAGTTCATTACTACGCTTGCTTCACCCACAGAAGTTACCTGTGCTGATAAGCTTTTGAGTTTATAACCCAAGGGCTGGATAATTTATAGGTCTCCTTAAGGACCAGCTTCTAGGAATCTAGCTTCTCCAAGTAAAGGCAATAGATACAATTAACATCAGTCCGTAATATCTCCCAAACTTTGTCAATTCACGGATGAGTAACAACGACTTGATCAATACAGTGGGGAGTAATATTCGTTACTGTGATTCAGTTACAGATCTAATACAAAATGATGCAGAAGTGGGAATAAACATCTCATTGTCCGCCCCTCTTCACCGCAGGAGAAAACAGCCAAAGCAACACTTGCTTTCCGTTGAGGGGTGTCAAGCTTCACAAATTTTATTTCTTGTTGCGGGCTGAACCGCTCAAGACTGTTCTCATGTTTAAAAAGCCTGAGGCAGGGACATAGAAAAGAATGGATGAGGACACTCGGTTTATAGGGGAATTCACAGCATTGCAAATAGACTCTGGGTTTACCTAAAGTCTTGGGCCAATGGAGGAAAGAGGAATCGGCGGTGTCTCGTGGAAATACCGAGAAAAGGCTGCAGAGGGAGGAGCACTGTAAGAGCCTCTTTCACCGTGACTAGGTTTCCCTGTTGAAAATGGCACCCAGGGCGCCTGGGTGGCTCAGTCCATTAAGCTTCCAACTTCAGCTCAGGTCATAATCGCACGGTTCATGGGGTCGAGCCCCGCATCAGGCTCTGCACTGACAATGTGGAGCCTACTTGGGATTCTCTCTCCTTCTCTCCCTGCCCCTTCCCTGACTCATGCTTTCTGTCTCTCAGAATAAATAAGTAAACTTAAAAAACAAACACCATGGGGCTGGGGGCTCGGCAGGCCGTTGCTCTTTCATGTTGGCCAACCTTGTTTTGCATCAGCTGATCGCTGATACTGGACTGATTAAGGCTCCGTAGAGTAGTCCCCATTACTAGACTAACCTACACTTGACTCTATTAGAGAGTCTCCACATCGGGGTGGCAAACAGATGCTGAACAGGGACCAGGGAGGTAACACTCCACCGTTTACTAAATATGTTAGAATATTCTTCACCTCCGGAAAGAAAGATCCCTGCTCCCATTTTTCTTAAAAGCTCTCGGCCCGTTTTGTCACTTTTAAGAGACACCACCCCAGCAGACATCTCATTTTCTTTATGAAAAGAAAGGCAAGAACAATGATAAATACCTTCTGATATCTGGCTCAGGGAGACCACAGAAAGCGGGGGAGGGGGCGGGGACTAAGAAGAACCGTTAAGTGCCGCCCCATGGGATGGGAATGGCTACCACCTGCTCCAGCGCATCCAGCCACGCCCACACACAGACCCAGTGCGACAAATTTACAAGTTTGGAAAAAGGACATGGGAATTTGGATTTTTACCCAGAACCTCCGGATCGTTACATTTCGGCCATACCGTTTTCTTCGTTATTGTTATTATTACTGCTATTGTGATTCTCGTTGAGTATTTTGCGCGGGTCCAACAAACACACCAAGTCCGCGGGCCAAGTTCAGCTGCGCCTGCGCCAACTGCCCTGCAGTTTGCTCTTGCTTAATGCCTCTCAAGGTTTCCCATCGCTCGATTTGAATCCTAATAGGGACCAGCTGAGACCCTGTGGATGGTTGAGGGCGCGCACGGCTCCATTACTTGAAGAGCTGCTCAAAGCGAATGTCCTAAGTCCCAGGTCAGAGGCCCTTCAGCCTACAGATGTGGTCTTTAGAAAATAAACTTCGTGCAGAATGAAACACAACGCTGCGCCTTGAAAGACCAGACTTGGGGCAGCTGACCCCGCATGATCTGCTGTTAGCACGTCCCTCATCGGAGCCTCGGCTCTCTTAAAAAGAAGTTTCTCTCAAAGTGACATACAAGGCCGAGGGCCGAGGGGAGAGAACCTGCGATCCCGGGCACCAGCCTGAGTCCTTTTTCCGACCTTAACTCGATGTGCGCATGCTCTCCGTCTCAGCTGCCGTGTGCACAGCTGGAACAGGAGTCGTGTCGCCAGGACCTTGTGAAACCTTGTGACACGGACAGGGCAGCTCTGTGGAAAAACCCGGGGGTCCCGAGACTGGGGGTGGTAGGCCAGGGGCAGCCTTCAGACACGTTTTGTTTGGGCCACACATTATTTTAAAATGGAAAATCTGGGGCGCCTGGGCGGCTCAGTCAGTTGAGCGGCCGACTTCGGCTCAGGTCATGATCTCATGGTCCCTGGGTTCGAGCCCGCGTTGGGCTCCGTGCTGACAGCTCAGAGCCTGGAGCCTGCTTCAGATTCTGTGTGTCTCTCTCCCTGCTTTTCCCTTGCTCATGCTCGGTCTCTCTCTCTCTCTCTCAAAAATAAACAAGCAGTAAAAAATTAAATAATAACAAAATAAAATGGAAAATCTTACATTTATGGATAGATGTGGTTTGTCTCCTGAAAATTGAGTTCTGATATTTCTGGCCCTGCACGGTTGTTGGGCAGAGCTACACCGCCTCCATCCCCTCCAGACCGAGAAGGGGTCGGCCATGGTCCACCTTCCCCCCCCCCCCAACCCTCCTCCCTGACCCCCAGCTCTCTGCTCACTGCCATTGCCTGCCTGCTATTCAAATGTGTCCTCCTTGACCCGGGGATTCTCAAGTGCTTTGCAAAATGTCCATTTGGGTTGGTATTCTATGGACTGTTCTTCTTTTCCATCCATAAACCCCAATGGATTGAGAGCCACACATGCACTTCTCTGGGGCTCAGTGATCTGGTCTTTTAAATGGGAATGATAATGTCTCATGTGCCTAGAGCCTGGGCCCCCCTGGCTCCCCTAGCTCCTAGGCTGTGGGGCGTCCGGCCAGCAGAGGGCGCTGCGACAGAAGTTTGCAGTGGACCCATCCAGCAGGGAGCGGACAGGTGAGGCAGCTGGGCAGGTAGGCGCTGGCACCTTCCGCCTTCCCAACCTGGGAGGACGCGACTCTACAAAGTGGACATGACAGTGAGCAATTACTCATCTATCGACGCGGCCGCACATCACCAGCAATGTGACTTTCTGGAATATGTAATGTGACCACAAACTTTCTAATGCTGCAGCCTGACAATCAGACACTAAAAATAACAAACGGCCTGCCCTGGAACAGAAAGAAATGGACCCTCTGGAAACTGGAGCCGGGCCACCGTTGGCTCTGCTCGCTGCCAGGGCCCTGTGCGCAATCCTCTGGGCGGCGGAGAGAGTCTGTGAGGAGAGCTCACTGCATTTGAACAGTGTGTTCAGTTTTAGACAACTCGGTCCCAGCAAGATGTAGACAAATTGGAGCAAGTTCAGAGAAGAGCAAGCTAGATGATTAAGGGGAGAAGGGGATTGATTTATAGGGAAAGATTAAAGCAGCCCAACACGTCTGAGCTGTCTTCCGTGGGTGACAGACCCGGGAGTGACAAGCCGGAGCTCCACACACCTTTGAGAGGTGTAAACACCGGAGAGGAGGAATTAACACCGTGTGAGTTGCTTTTAGCAGCATTTTCTGGGATGCTGTTGACACCAGAGAGATGTTGGTGGCCAGCGAGAGCTGCATGGGCGCACCTCTGCCAGAGGACCATTTATCGTCCTGTGTCTGCCATTAAATGACATTCTCCAGCTCAGCATTCATGGCCTCCGTGGTCTGGCCCTGGCCGACCTTTCCTTCTACTTCTGCATCCTCCGCTCCCGGCCAGGGACGCCCCATCTACGCTCCTGCGTGTAGACGCCCCTGACCTTCATCTCATTTCCCCGCCAGGAACTGAAAAGTTTAGGAACCAGCAATGGCCAGGCTGGCGGGGGGGGGGGGGGGGGGGGGGGGGGGGGGAGGATGCTGAGGGAGACCACGGAACTTGTGACTGCCATTCTGGAGCAGATGACAGTGACATTACTTTGATATTTATTTCGTACGGCCCTGAAATACTAGCATCTTATTAAAAAGTGAGTCGGGGTCCTCATACCTTCCATTCCCTGTTCTCAGATGCTGTTGTGGGTTACAAGACCAGAGGCCAGAGCTGATGCTCTTCTGATTTTTAGGTTTGATTCTCTGGGAACTTGACTGGAGAAGCAGGTCGTGGCTAAAACAAAGACTCCTGGGAGATGTGGAGAGCTACTGCTGAGGCAGGCATCTGGTCCTGGGGGACAAGGAGGCGACAGGAGCTCCGGCCCCCTTACAAAGGGATGTGTCAGCCCCAGGACCAAGACTGGGCATTGAGTCTAGGACCCCCTGTAGCTCCTTCTCTTCCGATCCGAGGACACCGCTTGCTTGCATTTCTAATAGATTCTCTTGCCCACTCCTCCCCTCCCGAGGGAAAAATATCTAGGATTCTTCCATTACAGAAATCTGGTTGGAGACTGGAGCCGAAGCAGCTCTGAGAAGAAAGCACGTGTCTAATACGAGCTGTTCAAGCCCGTTTGTGCACCAGGAAAGGGGGTGCAAAGGGCTACAATGGGGGCATCTGGGGGGCTCAGTCAGTTAAGCATTGGACTCAATTTCAGCTCAAGTTCATGATCTCACGGTTCGTGAGATGGAGCCCCACATTGGGCTTTGTGCTGATGGTGCAAAGCCTGCCTGGTACTCTCTCTCTCTCTCTCTCTCTCTCATCTCTCTGCCCCTCCCAGCTCTCTCTCGCTCTCTCAAAAAAAAAAACCCATAAAAACAAGCAAATAAACAAACATTGTAACAATGGTTACAAGAGACTCCGGAAAGGGTTAACCAGTGGGAGGGGCAAGAGTGTTCTGGATGTGACACATGGCTGTCAAAAATGCGGCCGTTTCGGTGTGTCAGCTAGCACGGTCTACTGAAATACTGAAAACTGGCCTCGAAGGCATAGGACGTGGAGGGCATCTCAGGAGCAAGAGCCCAGGCAGGCAAAGGTTTGCCAGGCGGGGCTGTGGGCTCAGTGCTGCTAGATTTCGTCATTCTGCTCATGGTCGCCCCCATTGAGGTTTTGATGAAATAAACTGAAAACACAAACAAAAACCACATTTCTGCAGGATATGCACCCGATGGGCCTGCCTGTTGGCATCTCCTGGTCTTAGTCTGTTTGGACCGCTGGCCCTGCCTTTCTCTTCCAAATGCTACGGCCTTCACAAAGATTTCTTTCCTCATTTTTTATTTTTTTTAATGTTTATTTTTGAGAGAGAGAGAGAGAGAGAGAGAGAGAGAGAGCGAGCGCGCGCACAAGCGCACCAGTGAGAGAGGAGAAGAGACAGAGAAGGAGACACAGAATCCGAAGCGGGCTCCAGGCTCTGAGCTGTCAGCACAGAGCCTGACGCGGGGCTTGAACCCACGAACTGTGAGATCATGACCTGGGCCTGAATTGGATGCTCAACCGACTGAACTGCCCAGGCACCCCCCACAAAGAGTTTTTTAATCAGGCTAATCACAATTACACTCTCCTCTCAGATTCAAGGCTCCTTAGTATAATAATGATAATAATCACAATAGTGTTTATTGAGTGCTTACTAAGTACCAGGGCAGTGGCACAAAGCCTTTTACGTATTCTACCTTTCTCTGTCTCAAATACTAGCTTCTCAGAGACCTCCCATGAATCTTTTTTTTTTTAAGTTATTTGTTTACTTAATTTGAGGGAGAGAGGGAGGGAGCCAGGGAGGGATGGAGAGAGGGAGAGAGACTCAAGCAGGGTCCACACCGTCAGCACAGAGCCCGACATAGGGCTCGAACTCATGAACCGTGAGATCATGACCTGAGCTGAAATGAAGAGTCAGACGCCTACCTGAGCCCTCCAGGTGCCCCCCCGAATATTCTTTATGCAGCGCACTTCCCTTCACCCGCAACTATGCCTTTACTCTGCTTGTTTTTCTTGTTCTGCATGAAGTAATCTGATACAGCTTATAATTTATCTGTTCAACTGTCCACCGTTTCCCCTCTGAAACGTAAACTCCATGAGCGTAAGAATCTGAGTGGTTTGCTCACTGCGGTTTCCTCAGCACTTTGACCCAAGCCTCTTACATAGTCGTAAGGATTTAAGTACATTAATTGGACTACTTTCAGTTTGGGGGGCTACTTGCCATAGTTTTATTCGGCAAGTAGAGGAAAAGTCATGCAAGTTTGGGGTCTTCATATGAGAGTTGAGGCCAGGCCAGGCCAAGGTCTGTGGTTCGTACGTGCAAGGAACTGGCCAAAGCACCTACTAGAAGCTCCGGAAGGTCCGACTTAGCCCACGCCCTACCTTTCCTAGGCATTCAGGAGTATTAGTTGAGTTAAGTGATCTCTCCAGATACGGAAAACACAGGATAGGATCAAGCCAGGCGGGACTCCTCTTAGGTGTTGCTGTTCAGCAGTCAAAGATGCAGAGCCCTTGACTTTGATTACTTTCTTAAGGTTTTTTTCCCTCCAAATCTTAAGTGTGACGCGCAGCCACTGAGGTTGGTTTATCAGTGTTCATCGGCATGAAATTGCAAAAAAGTCCAATTAGTTTGTTGATTACATTTTTAATGGTATCCCCAATAATGGTGTTATCAAAAGAAATGAAGGCCATTTCTACAGGAAATATTTCTCCATCAAATTTATCCATGTGTGTCTGTGCGTGTGTGTCTGTGGGTGTGAAATGGAGCACCATGTTTTTTACTCATGGGAAAGAGCTCAGTTTTTCTTACTGAACTGATTACATAAAATGAAAGCCCTTTTGGCTGTGGGTTTGCGTAGCTGAGTTCGGGGACCCACATGTCCTGGGTGGCCCCGTATCTGCTCTACTTGGTAGTCACGCACCCAGGAAAAGCAAGAGTAGGAATTTAGGGACCAGTGTTCTTCAAGGACTCACCCAGATGTTCAAGTGTCACCAGGGAGACCCGTGGGTTTTCAAGGCATGAGCCAGGCAATGGCAACAAACTTTCAACCAGGATTATCTGATGGCTAAACTTCTAGCCATTTGATAATTGATTTGAATGCTAACTAACTAGAATTTAAATAAAAATTAGGAAGAAAAATAATAAAAGATTTATGGTTTAAAAAGAAGAAGGAAATTTATTTGAAAGTTTTTGGCTTTGTTTTTTTTCCCCCTTCTATTTGTAATAGAATGCCACGCTCTGTAACTAAATGGAAATGAAACGTTATCGTCCATACTATCATTTACATATCAAACTAGGCATCTGTTAAAATTTTTTCCAGCTCCCACTGCTCTTTCCTTGATTGATTTTCTTAATCCAACACCTTTGTCTGGATTTCCCTTTGGAGTAGAACCCACTGCCCCCTGACTGCCAGTCTGTGTGATTCAGGGGAAGCTAACCCACTTCTAGCCACCTGATGAGAATGTGCCCCAAGCCAGCTCTTCGGAGCTCTCCACTCTCCTGGCCACAGTGAGTGGTCCAGAGATGGGCTTCTGACCCAATCCTGAAAAATAATAGCTGTAGAATTTCACTGGATTCAGTGGGGGAAAGGAGTCCGTTTCCTGCTCGCTTTGAATGCGTGGGAACACTTCGATTTAAGAATGAAGCCAGGGGTGAGAGGGTGGCTCAGTCGGTTAAGCATCCGACTTCGGCTCAGGTCATGATCTCTCAGTTTGTGAGTTCAAGCCCCGTGTCAGCCTCTGTGCTGACAGCCTAGAGGATTTGGTGTCTCCCTCTCTCTCTGCCACTCCTCCACTTGCACTCTGTTTCTCTCTCTCTCTCTTTCTCAAAAATAAATAAACATTAAAAATTTAAAGGAAAAAAAAGAATGAACCCAGCCCCGAGGAGAGCTATTTGACTCCTGAATCCAGGCATGCCTGAAGCCAGCTGGACCACCACACGATTTGGTTAAAAGACCCAATAACATCTCTGTTGATGTTAATTTGAGTTGGGTTTTTTCTTTAATCACTTTTTTTTACATTTATTTATTATTAAGAGACAGAGAGAGATGGGAGAGGGGCAGAGAGCGAGGAAGACACAGAATCTGAAGCAGGCTCCAGGCTCTGAGCTGTCAGCCTGACGCGGGGCTCGAACCCACAAACCATGAGATCATGACTTGAGCTGAAGCCAGACGCTCAACCGACTGAGCCACCCAGGCACGCTTGAGTTGGGCTTTCTGTCCTTTGACATGGAGACAGTCCTGACTATTCCATAAATCATATCCCTCCAAAATGTGTTCTAGTAACTTACATTCCCACGAAAGTCAGGTGGGCAGTGCTGGTGGGAACAGGGAAGTGGTAACACTTTTTGTCGGACCCTAATTACTTTTGCTTTGGGGGATCCTTCCCCCAAGAATAATATTGATATTAAAACTTCTGAATATTACTTTAAATGCTTCAACATTTAAATTTTGTCTACTTGAAGCAAAATTTAATCATTTTTTCCTCTGGGCCCTAAAATATCCATTTTTTTGCTGACCTGAGAAAAAAGTAAAACATGTTCTTCCACCTTAGAGAGTCATTCTTTTCCCTCTGATTTTAAAAGAAATCCAAACATTTTGACAGGCTTCTAGGGCCCTCGGTTTACTCTGCCTAATGGAGCCAGGAGCCCTTGGTGGGGACGTCTACATAGTTCCTGGTTTGCTTTGCTGTTTTGTAACAACAAAAAAAAGAACTTTTATCTTTCATTAAAGGTTTGATTTTAGGTGGAGAACCTGGATAGCTGTTTAGTGACCTTGGGCAAGGCTCTAAAGTTTCAGGGCCTGCTTCCTCATGTGTAAATCAGACAGGATGATAACCCCCCCTTCCCTGTTCTCGCGAGGATCACATGGCTCAAGTCAAGAACCCTGCTTCGAGGAGCCTGGCTCGCAGAGAAACTCCCTTAAAAATACCAGCTGCCGAAACTACTGCTGTTCTTCCTGGTTCCAGACAGACTCTCTGGGAGGATAATTATCATTTGCTGTCTCTTCCTTTTCTCTTTTTCCTTCCTTTCTCTCTTTGTTTAATCACCAAGGAAATATTCCTTATAAAAACCCCAAACACGACAAAAATATTTAAAGTAATAACTCAGTTTCACACACCCTCTCATCATCCTGCTCCCCAGAAGCACCCTCTGTTAAGAGCTGTGTGGGAGGGGCACCTGGGGGGCTCAGTCAGTTAAGCATCCAACTTTGGCTCAGGTCACGATCTCACGGTTTGTGGGTTCGAGCCCCGTGTCGGGCTCTGTGCTGACAGCTCGGAGCCTGGAGCTGCTTCGGAGTCTGTGTCTGCCCCTCTCCTGCTCATGCTCTCTCTCTCTCTCTTTAATTAAAAAAAAATTTTTTTTTAAGTTTTGTGGGAACACACGCACACACACAAACACACGTAAACTCGTATGCACACAGTCACACGCAGTTCGATTGAGGTCACAATTATGCCTCACTAACTAGCTCTCTTTTTCCCTTAAGTCTCCCTCACAGCAAGGTTTCCGAGCCGGAGCACATTCGTGGAGCACATCATTTCCTTGCTCCCTGCAGCGGCCTCTGCCCGGGACACAGACCCTTCTGAACTCTCCGAAAAATGGAGAAAGAGCCATCGCTCTCTATCCCTTTCTGATGGAGAGCTTTCTGTTCAACAGGGTCCGTGTGGTCAAGGCCATCGCCCAACCGTTTTATCTCATGTTCTTCTATGCAGGTACTTTCCATTTGCAAGTGTTACCGAGAAGGGAGGGAGGTGGAGGGCATTTTAGGAAGCCTGGTTTGGCTCAGTCCCAAGCCAGCCTTTCCCAAACAACAGCACGCCTGTGATTCAGACTCAGGTATTCGTGTTCTGCCCATCAGAAACGAGAATGGAGGGCTGTCTGATTAGCTTTCTTAACCTCCCACAACATAGTGCTACCTGTCAGTATTCTGTGTGGCTAGATGCAGGGATGAATCTCAAGGTGCTTAACTAGATCTCCAATGATTGACGCATAGATGGGTTCCAGGCATTCGTAGCCCCGATCGGAGGGCCGAGCCTGAGGACCAGCCCTTGAACCCTTCTGTGCTGCACTCGGGTTCGGAATTGGGGCTTCAATCCTGTGTGTGTATGAGGTGTTTAAATGACATCGTCACCATGTCACTGTTGTTCTTTAAACGTCTTTGTCACAGCTCAGAGAGGTTGATTTTGTGCTGAGCCAGGAGGGGTAAGCAGAGCAAGTGACAGATGTGTCCTCGAGGGGGTAATGCTCTCAGGGATGGGAAAGGCAGGACATCGTGAGAGATCAGGAGGCTCTCCTGGATCAGCCGCAAAGCAGCGAAGGGGTCCCTGAGAGCTATAGAGCACTTCATTGTCACCTAGTGTGCTCGCTGAGGTGAGGGAATTAGCCAAACAGGGGAGGTGGTGAGGACAGCAGTGAAGCAGGTGGGGAAGGAGGCTCTAGACTTTGCCGCTCTCTAACTACGTGACCTTGAGGGAGCTGTCGAGCTGCTCTGAGCCCATTTCCTTGTCTATAAAACAGGGATAACAGCAGGACCAGCCTCACAGGACTGTTGACAGTGACAATGACTCCGTAACGTTCTCACGGCATACAGATCACCTCGCACCTGACAAGCTCTCGATGAAGGTCGGGCATCGTCATCAAGCGACATGTGGAGGACAGTATGTTCTCGGAGGGTTTGATCCAAATTTCAACACTTGGGGAATTCTTTATTTCCCCAAATCTCAGCTTCCTCCTTTCCTCGGAGTGAATCATTCCTACTGCAAAGAGCCGACGGGAGGATTAAATGAGAAACATGGGTGAACGTCTGGCATGGAGGAGGTGACTCTGTGAGTTCCCACCTTCTCCACTCCCGTGTCCACCGAAGGAAGAGAGAGTCCAGGGCCAGAGAGGACAGCCAGTTGGAGAGAACCCCCCACCACCGCTCCTTCATTAGCACCCCTGGTGGGTCCACGAAGAGAGACAGCATTAGGGGACCTTCGACTTTCATATTAGGGTGGTCTTCATCTTGGTTTTTTTTTTTCCAATTAATTAAACTAAGCATTTATGTTTTGCAAAGGGATTGGCCTTAGAGTGAATGCCACACACTGTTAGCTAGGGGGGATACAGAGGGTAGAATTCACACCAAAGCATATCTCGCAAAGCTCAGGGCTACTTATGTCCGTGTTGTTTCATTGGCTTTGTTGACCTGACCCTCCAGTAAAGAGTAACAAGAACCATTAGAAGAGCTGCAGCCTAGAAGCTGGGATATGGAAATTTTTCAAGAGGTTAAGTCACACGAGCAGGGTTTAGGATGCTGACATCAGAATATGCAGCAGTGGGCATCATGGGAGTCAAAACTGGACCCCACGTGAACGCCATGATGGGGGAAGGCAGGCGGCCAAGGGCATCTCACTTCTAGTGACCACAGGCTTCCGGGACTTCCCCTACGGCTCCTTGCCACCAAACTTGAGGACTTCAAAACATACCTGGTGTAAGAAGGGACCTGGTGATCCCTCCCACTCTTTAACTACAAAATAAGATGCTGGACCCCAGAGAGGACAGCTCTCTTTGAATTCTCTGCTCTCTTCATTGGCAAGGATTTCCCAGGCGTTCCCAGTGCCTTCTTCCCGTTTCTCTCTCTTCCTCCTCACTGCCTCAGCCAGGGCAGCGGTGAGCAACGGTGGCGTATTTGAATTTCAAACAGGTCAGGCTGAAGGAGGAACAACTGTATGTTTATTAGGGCGTCATTATCCCTCTGAACTGCATCATTTATATCCCTGGGAAGAGACCATGCCAGGTCAGGAGCAACAGTTTGAGTCGATAATTTGTCAGGTTGGAGCAGGTGGGAAGGGTGGCGGAAGAAATCACCTGAAAGGCACCACAAACTGAAATGGATGGAGGTGGAAGAGTAATAAGAAAGTGATCAGTGAATCCACAAACAAGTGCCGATAAATCAAGCAGCGCCGCGTGGATGGGAGCAAAATGGAAGAGGATGCAAATTAGCAGGACCCGAACCTTGTCAAGGCAAGGTTAGGAATTCACCTCCCTGTCGCCGTTATCCATCCAGGGCTGGAGAAATGCCCACAAGAAAATGAATCTTCCCCGTGCCGGGAGCTGGAATGGAGGAGATTTCCTACAGAGTATCAATTTGGATTATAAAAATCCCAAGGTCTCGTGCACTGACAGGGTGAAAGGTAGAAAAATGGACGAGCCTTCTCGTAACTGCCACTCCCCGCGAGGAGTGCCTGATACTCTTCAAATGTTTGCACATTCGCACAACTGTTCACAAAAGCTGGGAGACAAAAGGCCCAGCTGCAAGGCCTTGAAGAGATAAGTGTTTCATCCGAATACCCATGACCTTGGGGGCCCATAGATGAAATATTTCCCCCTCTCTATTTGTCTTAACTCTTTGATAAAGTTTAGTGCTGAGTGTTATTAGGGTCAGGGAAACAAAGGCCAGGGCCGAGAAGAACAGCATCATCATTGTGATGATGATGATCATCATTTCAGAACAGCAGTGCTTGGATGTGAGGACCTGTTCTGTGCCATTGTCTGCGTTGCATGCTTTCAGACCTGATCCCTTTTATCCCCACGACAATCCCGTGTGCTGCTCCTGCCTTTATTTTTCACATGAGGAAACTAAGCCTCTAAGAATTTAAATACCTTCACCAGGGTCACAGCTCTTAAGTTATGCCATCAGGATATGCGCCCAGGACTCGCTGAACCCAAAGCTCACACAGATCCACTCTGCCTTCTACAACTGGTGCCAAGTATGTTTGGAAGCAGATGAAGACCTTGGGACAGAGCAGAATGGGTGGGTGTTCCCAGCCCCTTTCAGCCCCCTCCCCCCCAAACTCATGAATCTGTGGCAGAAAAATGTGGATAAGCATCAGGTCCAGATGAATAGACTGACTTGGGTCTCATGTCTGAAAGAATCCAGTAGGTAAACGTCTAGCCCTGCCAAATTGACGGTGTGGCCACATGTTTACATAAGGACAGAGATGGAGATCCTCCTGTGGAAGTGTTAAAGGACTCGGGACAGGTTTCTTGGCATTTGGAAGTCCTCTTATATATTTTATATGTGCTTCAAAGCAGATCCTTGGTCTACACCCCAACGTAGAAAGAACACATACCCTCTGCACAAAACAAAATACACCTGTATGGAAATACTTTCCACCTTCCGAATTTACAAGAAACGTTGCCCACAAGTTTTAGCCTGGAACGAAATAGCAATTTCTTGGGCTCACTCTGTGCTATTTTGTGCTATTTTAAGCTCAAGAACATGTCTGAAGCCGGCAACCAACGCTCTTCAGATTTGTCCAAATTCTCTCTGTAGGTTTTTTTTTCCTCTTTCTTCTTCTTTTTTTTTTTAAATTAGTTAGCATGGTGGTTAGTGGTACAGGTTTTACTACTTGCAGGACCTGGAGGGAAATCCAGAATTGAATCTGTCACGGGCTGTGTGACTCTCAGCAAAGTACTTAACCTTCTAGCTAGCCTCGGTTTTCTCATCTATAAAATGGTGATAATACAAATAAGCTCAAAGGAGTATTTTGAGGATTACATAAAAGAAAGTTCAGGAAGGGCTTCACGCCATAGTCCGCGGTAAATGCCCGGTAACTGGTAGTTGTGACGGTTTTTACGTGTTACAGAGAGGGTCTAAAGGCCTCAAGCAGTGCTGTCCAGTAGATGTATAATGTGAGCTACACATTCTACGATTTTACATTTTAGAAGTAAAAAAGGAATGGGTAAAATTCATTTTAATGATATATTTTATTTAACTCAATATATCCAAAATACAACCATATCGACACTCTGAAATCCAATGTATGTCTTACAGTTACAGCGCATCTCAGTTTGGTCAGCCCTATTTCAAGCCACATGTGGCTGCCATATTGGACAGTGCAAGCCTAGAGACTCAGCTTAAATCCTCAAAGCAGAATTAATAGACTGGATTCAGCATCTAGATGGGTTAAGTTTGGGGTATGCAGTTAACACAAATGAATTACCAAGATCTAAAAATCAGGATATTTCATATAAAAATTCAGTCTTCTGGTTCATCTTGGCAACAGGGCTACATTCCACTTGGCACCCTTCTCTGGGGTTGAGTCTCAGTTGTCCTCTTAGGGATGGGAAGGTGCTGGACTATTTGTCTTCATCCATCCCACTTCATAGCCCTTTGCCTGAAGCCCACTTGGCTAATTTACCATACCTACCTGGCCCCCGTAGACTTCTGACTTTAAGACCTCCATGCCCAAACCAATGAACTCCAAAAGTGGAAATTCAGATTTGGTTGTGCTCAGATCCAGTCACTACCTCGCACCTATGAACTTCGGTTGTCCTCTCTCCTCTAATTTAAGGCAAGTTGTGCCCATGGATTCATCCAAGGGAACAGCTAAAGTTATATAAGGACAGCTAGAGCTCAGAACATGACAATGATTCATATCGAAAAGGATGGAAGAGACCAAACAGCTCATATTGTGTCCCTTGATCTGCCTATGTATGATTCATCTGTAATGACTTTGTACATGGCCATCGCAGCCAAGGGAAAAAGGCAGAGTGAACAGAGGGAGTGGCTGATTCCTCTTCTGAAATGAAAACGCACCCCCTGCCCCTCCTTCCCCAAGGTCGGATGTATTAGAAGCTATATCACACATCAAAACTCAAAGCCTAAAGCCATCAAGAAAACAGTTAAGTCTTGTTAGCTTCTAATGCTAAAGTTGAATTCCTTTCATTGCATCAAAGCACCCTAGGCCACCTAGAATTGAGGCATTATGGTAAAGAATTTAAGAGCAAAGGTTTAGAATTCAGACAGTTCTGAAATATATCCTCTCTCTATGCTATGGAAATTTGGGTGAGTCGCTTACCCACCCTCAGTCTTATGATCCTTTTTTATAAAATAGATTTAATGTCAGTTCCTTTTTCTTTAGGTACCAAGCACAGTGCCCAATACACAGTAAGTGCTCAGTAAATGTTAGTGCTGATTAAAGAAGCATTTCAAATTATGAATAATGAGCATCTATATGGCCACACTGAAAAGAATCATATACCAGCTTGCAAAGCCTTTGTGTTTAGTTTATGTTATTCATCTTGTGCAAGGATTCCAAAGCACTTAGCTAACTCAGAGTTTTAAATTCCATCTAGAGGAGACAGATATTAAGTTCTCCCACAATGGGGAAACAAAGGTGTAAGGAGACTGTAATTATGAAATCGAAACCAGTAGGTATTTACTGAGGCCTTATGAAGCCCCAGTCGCTGGGGTAGATGGTGGGTAAAAGGAACAACAGCCAACACCTTTGTCCTTGACCAGCTAGTTGGGGAGAAGATTAAATAGACACATGACAACAGTAGTCTGTCACCATTCTTCCTTCTCCACATCGTTCACATGAGTAACACAGACCCAAAGGGAATTTCTCTCATTACGGGCAGTGCTTAGCGATGGGAGGAGAAGGAGGCTAACACAGCTTGTCTGTCCACCCTCGGAATATAGCCAGGATCCGGTCATTTCTCGCCATCTCCACCATTATTTTCCGAGCCCAATGGTTCTCAACCAGGGGACATTTGGCAATGTCTAGAGACATTCTCAATTGTCACAACCTAGAGGAGGACGCACTATGGGCATCTTAGCGGGCCAAGGCCAGGGATGCCACTGAACATTTAACAATGCATAGCATAGGTCTCTACAACAAAAGAAGTGTCCTGCCCAAAACATCAAGAGTGTGGAGGTTCCTTTTTCACATGGATGCCTATAAGACCCTCCTGCCTGGATGCTTTGCCTCCATTGTCCTTCACTATAAAAGGTAGAATAATGGGCACTTAAAGATGCCCACATCCTGGGGTGCTGGGTGACTCAGCTTGTTGAGTGCCTGACTCTTGATTTCAGCTCAGGTCATGATCTCATGGTTTGTGAGTTCAACCCTTGCATGGGGCTCTACGGTGATGGCATGGAGCCTGCTTGGGATTGTCTTTTGGTCTCTCCCTCTCTGCTCCTCCCCTGCTTGTGCATGCTTCCTCTCTCTCTCTCTCTCTCTCTCTCTCTTAAAAGAAATACATAAACATAGGAAAAAAAAAAAGATGTTCACATCCTAATCCCCAGAACCTGTGACCATGTTACCTTCCATGACAAATGGAATTTTCTGAAGTGATCAAATGAAAGATTTTGAGATGGGGGAGATGATCCTGGGTTGAATGGGTGGCCCCCATGGATAGGCCTTAAAGGGGCCGACCAAGAGGGAGGCAAGAGGTCAGAGGCAGAGATGGGACAATGGAAGCAGAGGTTGGAGTGACACCATTGCTGACTCAGAGACCCAGAACGGGGTCATGCGCCAAGGAATGCAGAAGCCTCTAGAAGCTGGAAAAAAACAAGAACATGGATTTTCTCCCAGAGCCTCCAGAAGGAATCCAGTCCTAATAACACCTTGATTTTAGTCCAGCGAGACTGGATTTTTTACTTCTGGCCCTCAGAACTGTGACCTAAGACACTTGCATTGTTTTTAAGCCACCAAATCTATAGTAATAGCGACGGGAAACTGATAGACCTCTCTACCACCCCTGCTGGCCCAGCAGCTGTGAGCCTTGAGGAACACCCATCAGGTCCTCTGCTCAGAACCAGCAGGTGGTTTTTCCATTGTTCTTAGGAAAAAAGTCGCTTACACAGGTGCCACGGGCCTCTACGATCTGATCCGACTCTTGCCATTTCTTTTGACTCAATTTCTTTTCTTCTAAAAATTCTTTTTAAATGGAGAATTTCAAATATACTCAAAAGGAGACCCAACTGAATAACACGCCTTCATGTACCATCAACCAGTTTTAAGGTTTTTCAATCCATAGGCAGTCTAGTTTCACCCAAGCTTCCAACCACTGTCCCCACAGTATTATTTTGAAGCAAATCCCAGACCTCACGTCATTTTATCCATAAATATTTTAGCAGGTATCCCTGAAAGAAAAGGACCCTTCTTATCTGAAATCATTATTTTTATATGCAGGTAATAATAATAATAATCCCTTGCTGTCATCAATTATTCAGAGTTCAAATTTCCAACTGGCTCACAAATTTGACTCAGTTTCCTCCTCTCTCTCCTCTTTGTTTTCTGCACTTTGTCACATTGGCCTCCATGGTATTTTTGACATTTCTGATGATCTCGCACCTCAGGGCATTTGCACTTGCTGTTCATACAGCTTGGTGAGCCCACATACCACTTGGCTCTCTCTCTCACAGACTACTGCTCAAATATCACAGCTAAGACAGGGAAGAGAGGCAAGCCTGTAGACTGATTCTCCGAGAGACCACGCATGCTCTGAATAAGTCCCTTTCCACATTCCTGCAGGAAGCAGCTCTTCCTTTCCTTTAACTGCAGCTCCAACAATTATCACCCAACCCCTAGCAAATTATCCTGCTGTTCAATAAAATGTTCCTGCTGATTGATTGATTCTTCCCAGAGTGGAGCTCCAAACTCTCTTCGTCTGATGAATTATTCCACATCCAAGCTTTATTTTCCCTTCCAGGGACCAACAGCTATGATTTACTATATGTGTAAGCTGTGTCGGGCCCTGCGGCACGTGATTTAGATATGCTTAATCCTCATAATCATCTGCACCATCTTGTACATCCCCACTCAGCGGATTAGGAAACTGAGGCTGTGGTGAGTAGAATTCTAAGATGGCCCAAAGATTCCTGGTACCCGGTGAATACTACATACACCTTCTCCCAGATGTCCTACCAAACACTCATCTAGGTACCACTGGGAGGGGATTTTCAGATGTAGTTAAAAGCCAAAGCAGGTGACTTTCAAATAGGAAGGTTATTGGTGGGGGTGGGGGCGGGGGGCGCTAGCCAAATAGCATGAGCCTCTAAAATCTTGTTCTAGAATTTGGAAACTTGATGCACAAAAGGTGAGATGCAAAGGAGACTCATGGTATCTGGCTTTGAAGATGGAGTATGTGGCTTTGAAAGTGTCCCCACTGAAGAGACAATATTTGTGCATCTGGGTTTTAGTTCAGTACGCGTTTATAATAAGCATAATTCAGAAAAGTAACAATTTAATGAAGAATAGCTTTGTGCCACGCTCCGTAATGGTGGCGTGGCATACACTGTCGCACGGGAGAACCACAGCGCTCGGACGGGGACTGGAGCCTGAGATCACACAACTAGTGAGTGTCAGAGGTGGGGTTTGCACGGAGATCCGGCCACAACAGCTTATTGTGTTTTTGTGAGTTTAACAGTGGAGACATTAGGATGAAGACAGAGATGGCTCCTGAGATCCTCTCCGTAAAGTATCATAGATATGCCCAATGTATTGGATGTATTTAAAAATTGGCCACCAACATAATTAAGTTCAAATTCCCAGACAGTTAAGGAAATGATGTGGCATTGACCACCGAAACTGGATCCAGGTCAGGATAAGCCAGCACCAGCTCAGTCCCTAACTGTTTAGCCTGGGGAAAGTCTTGGGGCTTCTCTGGGCTGAGTTATCTTAAAGGCAACATGAGGGAGTTGGACTGGAACATTTCCAATATGCTTTACAGCTCTAAATCAGTGAAAACATGAGAGGTAAAGACGTACAGGCTTCTTCATACATTTTGCTTTGACCCAAGTCTCCCATTTGACTTTGGGTGGGAAACCAGACCACCTGGATTTTGACAATGGCTCCTTTACCAAGCAGCTATGTGAGATGGGGCAAGTCACGTATCCCCGTGAGCCTCAACTTCCCTATCTGCAAAATGGGAGTATTATCCAAACCTATTTCCTAGCGCATTCTGAAGATCCAGTGTGATACTGTGTGCCAAGCACTAGGCGAGAGGTACTCAGTCCACGAATCCTACAGCCCATCTTGTTTCCCATCCTTATATGAGAAAACAAAAACAAGTCCTCTGTCTTCACGCATGAAGGTCGCGTAATGAACTGAAGGGTCATCCGTTCTGGCCTGGGCTCCCTATCTGGGAAGACGGGCTTCTCAGGACGCGAGGGCCCTGATCCCGGCTAACACTTGGGTGTCTGTTTTCTGAGCAGGTATTGGCTTTCACCACATTCTCCCTGCGGGGGGAGGGGGGCCCGTCACCGACATCCACTGCTCTAGAGAACTTCTAGTTTTATCTCATGTGAACAATAGTGCTCTTGGCATATCATTTTCAAGAGAAAGAGCTGAATTCTAGAAAATGAGATCATTTTTGCAGAACCATGGAACAATCCTTGGCCGGAGAGAAACGGTGCGGCCTGCTGGCTCGCTGCCCAGCTAGCATGTGCTTACCTATTTCAAGGCGGAGGGGCTGGATTCTGCTGCGACCCAAGTGTATCAGCCCCGTTTCCTCCGAGCCCAGGCGCACAACCTCCCCCCATGCTGCAGGAGAAAACCATGTCAGCTCAGAGAGCAGCCAATTAAAGGTCAGAAATTCAAATGTTTGTCTGTTCTGGCCGCATATAAACGGGCGGCTGACAGGTAAAGGCAGCCATGCCTGCAAGAGCGTTTTGCAGAAACGGGAGGCCAGGTTCCTTCATTTGAACTCGGTAACATTTAAATATCAAAAACTTTGTTTTCTAATGAGGGATGGATTGAAGGGGGAGAAATAAATTATATGCTTGATGGCAACTGAAGGTTGGGAAAATTAAGGCCATTTCCCACGGTGTGAATATAGTGATTTCAGTTTGCAAGAGTAAATTAAACCTTTGGGAGGATTTGTCTTCCATTAAATTGAACAGCTAAAGAGACACAGAAGATGTTAATGTCACTGCCAGGAAACCCCAAAGGTTACAAATAAAAGGAAAACACAGTTTCTTTAAAAGTCGCCTCCTGTTGCACCAAGTACCTAAAACACAAGAAACCCCAAACTGCATGTTGAGGATCCAAATTAAAAAAAAAAATTAAAGATCATAATTCCATTGCTATACCATATGTTATTAATGTCTGTCAACACTGTTTAGCCAGCAACTGCTGACAGTTCCATATTTGCTATCTAAATACATCATAAATAAATCAGTAATGAACCGCTTTGGTAAACCTTCCGCGCTGATTGGAAATACAGATGGAGTAAACAGACTCCCGCTAAAAGTATCTACGACTGTTTAATGTCAAAGACAAAGTCACACTGTTATTTAACAAAACAGAAAGGGAGCCGGGGATGGGGTTGAGGGAAGGAGAAGCTACTGATACAGAGAGGGAAGGAGGCACGAAAGAAATGTAACTTCTGTGTCTGAGCAGCTCCGGATTTTCCGTGGAGAAAGAAGGCGGTGGGAGAAAAAGAAGGCGGCGGTGGAAACTGACCCCGGAAAGCAGGAGCTGAGCTGTGTATTCTTGGCTTGCAGCCAGCGGGTTGGAATGTATGAACGAGACCCACATGTTGGGAGCAGGATTACCTTTCTGTCTGCCTTTCATTTTATTGTTTGAACATTTATTTTTTAAAATTTTTTATTAAAAAATTTATAATGTTTATTATTTTTGAGAGAGAGAGAGTGAGCTGGAGAAGGCAGAGAGAGAGAGGGAGATGCAGAATCCAAAGCAGAGCTGTCAGCACAGAGCCCGACGTGGGGCTTGAAACCAAAAACTCCAAGATGATGACCTGAGCTGAAGTTGGCCGCCCAACTGACTGAGCCACCCAGGCGCCCCTGAATATTTATTTTGGGAGGGGGAGGAGGGGGAGATGGAGAGAGGGAGAGAGAGAGAGAGAGGAAGAGAATCCGGAGCAGGCTCCTAGCTGTCAGCACAGAGCCCGAGGCAGGGCTCGACCCCATGAACTGTGAGATCATGACCTGAGCTGAAATCACGAGTCAGATGCTTAGCCCACGGAGCCACCCACGTGCCCCTGCCGGCCTTTGAAAAGGTGGGAATTCACCATTCTGAATGCTTCGAACCAGACATCCTGAAAGCGGGTAGCATGTACCATCTGGCTAGGTTCAGACAGAGACAGCCGGACTCTTTGAATATGATGACGTTTGCTTTTTCTTTCTTTCTAGAGTCTCGCATATACGGCCGCTTTCCTTCAAGTAAGAGGTGGAGGTGAGTCAACCGCAACGCAGCCTCTTCGCCTTATAGCCGAGGTGGCCGCCTAAGTTAGACCTCACTAGGGGGCGCATTCTAATTTGTTGAAAGCACATTTAGCAGCAGACGCTCATTGCCTCTGGGATATGGTCTTTGGTCTGAATAAGATCTGCAGAAACTTCTCGTTATTCCGGGGACGGGCACCATGGAGAAAGGAGACTTTCTCTCATTCCCAGAGAGGGAAAAGGGCCCCTCGAGCTGTCTGTTAATCCCACGCACTGACCCGCTCTTCCTCCGGTGGTGCCCGCAAAATGCTTTGGGTCAGAAACCTATCAAGATCCATGTAGCATAAACAGAAGGCGTCTTATCAATGCAATTCAAATGGTGGTGGCTGCCTTCAGGACAGAGACCCGACAGAAGTCCTTTCGGTGCTGCAGGCAGGAGACGAGATTGGCCTTCCTTGTTATGCCCTACCAGCGGGCCATCAGCGCTGCTGTGAGCACAAAAAAATAGAATACATCATTCTGAATGGGCACATTAATCTGCAGCCTTCCCGCTTCGAAGTTACCTGGAGTTAGGTCTGCAGACACTGTGTATACCATATAAATCTGATTTCTGAGCAGGGGGGTGGGCAGAAGAAGGGTTTCCCAGTGAAATACAAGTTCGGCAACAGTTTACCTGCTTTCCAAGGCTGTTAGGAGGATTAATAGCTTCTGGGTCATTTAAAGTTTGAAAAGATCCTTGTGCTCTTTCCAAAAAAGATAAAATAATAAGACGTGCCATTTTGTATGCTGGAAAATGAGGAGAGCGCGTGAAAAACGGGGGGCTCTTTGGGGGTCACTGTCCTAGTAAACTGAGGGCATTAACCCTTTGGATGACATATGCCCAGGCTTTTGCAAAAACAAAGACAAAGGCACATTTTGCACTCCGCGTGTGAAAACTTCCAAGCCCTGAGCCTCTCAGATGCCGTCTAGGAAGGGATCTTATCAAAAGGGAGGGGGGTAGCACTGTTTGGATAACAAATGTGCATGTTTTACAGCCTTTCACTTTATTTACCTATATATCTTCTGCCGATACATTTGTTGTTTTCATCAGCTCACCCGGGTAAAACGGAGCTGTGCATAACTCAGGGATAAAATTGCTATCAGTGAGCTGCGGACTCTGGATGAATAGATCCCAAATATATATTTTTCATTAATGACCCTCAGTTACTAACTGCGGACTTCCCATAGGAGATGAAACACCTCCCCTCCAACCCCCCTGCCATTTTCTCAGTTCCAGTCTTCTGGAATTCGGTCGTTTTCAACTGTTCCAGGTCTGGGGCCAGGAGACTGAGCTTGGCCATGCCAGGAAGCAGCCAGAAGGGGGAAAAGTCCTACAAAAATCCTGCTCCTCTGCCTGAAACTCCCAGTCTCCAACCTCACCCCTCACCATCACTGCCCACCTTTCTGAGTGTGAAAAAGGGACAGAGACTTGGGAAAAAAAAAAAAAAAAGAGCAGCAGGAGGAGAGGACTGGTAATTTACAAAGCCCGAAATAGCAGCTGCTAATGTGTCTTTGCACTCGTGCTATAATCTTTGCAAGGTCACAATCAGAACCGGCCATGATTGATTCCGAAGGGAAACTCAGCACTTCACATCCATAACGGACGTTTCAAAACAGAGTAGAGCTGGGTCAGGAGTCTGTGTGCTGCTCGGGTCCCCCGGTGTGAGCCTCTCATCTTGCATGGGCTGGGCGGATCGGGGCCCAGGCTTTACCCAGTCTTAATAATGACCGCGGTGGGCCAAGTAATTAACGCCACGGGCTCGGTGAGCCCCCATCAACGGCCCAGGCAGGGCCCGCTCAGCTGCCATTTTAGAAAGAGGCCTTCTTGAAGAGCGACCCTGAAACGCATCCCTAAAGGGTTAAGGGGAATGAGTGACAACCCTTCGGCATGATTTACAACGCGGAGCCCTGTAGTGAAACCAGGACTTGATGGATGATGCTGAAAGTCGGAGACTAACCATAAATCATGTCTTTGAATCACTGACAAAGATAAAGGAGAGAAAGAAAAAGCAGTGGCATTGACATTCACTCTCCCAATAATGTACATTGACTAGTTACAATGCGGAGCCTTAATTAAAAAAAGCCAACTCGAGGTATTCACCTCGGTGGAGAGATCCTACCTCTTGGGAGGCTGCTCTTTGAGATTACAAATCAGGGTTTGAGCCTCTTTCCAGAAGGTCACTGCCACTGGCAGAAGACTCCCAATGTGAGCACCACCAGGTCCCCAGTGAAACAAAACAAAAACGCCAGAACACAACCAGACAAAAGAGCAGAAGGCCCCTGGTCGAGAGCTCTGCCCCACTGTCCTCATGGAAGCCATCCTTGGAAATGGGAGGTATCAAGAGGAAATTCATGGAATCCACTCCAACAGACTGTGTTTTTCATCAGAAAACACCCAGATCAGATAAGTGAATCTACAGAGATGGCCAGAAGACACCACTAGGTCGAGCATCTAACTTGTGTTCTGAAGTGAGAGCCGGGCAGGGAAGGAGAGGGCGACGCCTGCCCACTATCTGTTGTCTTTTTTCTGGAATGCGAGAGAAGCTGGAGGCTCCCTTCTCTTGTTCAAGGAGGAGGGCGGGCCTTTCTTTTGCACCTTGCGTGCAGGGAGGAATCCGCCTTCCTGTGGCGGGTGGTGGAAGCAGTCTGGGACGTGCTTCCTCAACGCTCGACAAATATTGCATGTGCATCTTCAGACTCTGGGCTATGCCTATGCCATGAATAT
Source organism: Mungos mungo (assembly GCA_004023785.1). Classification (NCBI taxonomy): domain Eukaryota; kingdom Metazoa; phylum Chordata; class Mammalia; order Carnivora; family Herpestidae; genus Mungos; species Mungos mungo. The sequence goes on along the minus strand of PISW01006205.1, from coordinate 30,833 downwards.
GGGAAAGACAGGGTGGGTACCCATAATCAGTGCATTCCATCACAAATGGTTGACATCAGCTGTGTTTTAGGTACGTTGTTGGATTTGGGGGAATCTGTTGATGAATGAGATGGATTTTTTTTTTCAGGGCCCTTTTAGGGGAGGCAAATGGGACGCCCAAGTGCCTCAGTCAACTGAGGGTCCAACTCAGCTCAGGTCATGATCTCACGGTCCGTGGGTTTGAGCCCTGCATTGGGCTCTGTGCTGACAGCTCAGAGCCTGGAACCTGCTTCGGATTCTGTGTCTCCCTCTCTCTCTGCCCCTCTCCTCCCCTGCTCATGCTCTGCTCTCTATCAAAAATAAATAAACATTAAAAAACATTAGAGGGAGACAACAAACCAAAGAGATAATGAGTACAGTGAGTGTTGTGAAAGGGGAGGTGAACTGAAGGGTCAGGGGAGGGCATGAAGGTGTGATGGCAGCATCCGCTGTCTGGGTGTGAGGCACCAACAGGGCTGGGATGGGGGCGTTAGCCCAGGTAAGGGGGACAGGACAGGGAAGCCGAGAAGGAAGAGACTGGAACACAGTGTCATTTTTCTCCCAGTCTCTGGGAGTTGATCTGAGATGGAACCAGATGAGGTACGTTTTTAAACCTATTTTTATAACCCTTTGCCCCAAGGACGAATGTTCTTCACGATTCTGTACAGACAGTGCATACAGGTCAGGACCTGGTTTGAGGCTTCTGCATAATCCCGCAGACAAGCGAGGGCAGCAGAGAACTCTGCAGGCCCTCCCCATCATGTCTGCCGGCCGAGATTCTAGAAAATTCCTACTTTGATCTGGATGACACCATAGCATTTATGGCTTATACCTAACTGCAGGAGTCTTTACTCTTGTTCTGAGAGTGATCATCCTTCTCAGCGGGACCCAGACACCATGATGGAAAGACTAGAAAAATCACCCAACTATGAAAATCAGAGGTGTGTACTTCAGTCGTGGGAGAAGGACCCAGGTTTTCTTCAGACGCGAGCTTTGCCCATCACGAGCTGGGTGCCCAGGGATAGATCACTCGCCCCTTGTGCTAGAATCTCCTTTGTGCCCTGCTCCGTGGTGTCCTTCTCATAAACCAGCTTCTCTCTCTCTCTCTCTTTTTTAAATCTGCTCAGCTGTGTGTTCTTATTTTTGTGCTTACTTTAAAACTGGAAAAAACCTTGCTTATCTCTCAGCTCCCACATATCCACAGGGGATCTATCTCCATACCTGTTTCTCCCTCTCTTGCTCATTCTGTATTTGTCAAGCTTCCGCTCTGTCCCGGGCCCTGTGCTAGGAGCTGACGATATAATCCACATGGACAGAGGTCCTGGTCCTTTACAAACCGTCTTGTCCGACATAGACAAACAATGGTTTCTTTTTAAAAATTTTTTTTAATGTTTTATTTATTTTTGATACAGAGAGAGACAGAGCATGAGAGGGGGAGGGGCAGAGAGGGAAGGAGACACAGAACCGGAAGCAGGCTCCAGGCTCTGAGCTAGCTGTCAGCACAGAGCCTGACACGGGGTTCGAACCCACGAATGTGAGATCTGACCTGAGCCGAAGTGGGAGGCTTAACCGACTGAGCCACCCAGGCGTCCCCACAAATAATGGTTTCTAACCAGGCAAGGCTCAGAACAACACGTGTCCCGAAATGGTCCCTAGCATTGCTGCGGCACTTGCATCTTGCTGATGTCTACCCAGCTTGAATAGTGAAAAGCACTGATTAGCTGTGTGACTTTGAACAAGTGAATTGACCCCTCTGAGCCTCCGTTTCCCCATTTGTAAAAGTAGGCAGATAATATGATCTCCTTGTAGAGTTGTTTTACCCGGACGGTCTCATTAAACAGCACCTGCTCTATAGAAAGGCCTCACGAAATCACTGCTGTTATTGTGATATGCTTATGTTGATAACCTGGTCCACTTCTGAGTTAACCGGGACCAAAGCAAGATAAAAACAGAAACCAGCCCCCCCCCCCGCCCCTGAAGTGCGAACGGAAAGGAAGGTTGGGCTCATCCATATAGAAACAGTTGCGTGTGTGGGAGCGCCGGCTGCCAGGTATGCATATTTCTCGGTAGCAGGCGTCATTTCTTTGTGTCTCTGTCAGACTTCCTTATGGTACTTCCTGTTGAGAACTTGACAGGTCCTAATACTCAATCAACGTGAGGCAACAGGTGAGATGACAAAAGAGAGACGGGGTCAAGAAAGAAGATGTGTATTTTAATTTTTAATCGCAGTGTGGTGCATTCACCAGAGGATGGAAACAGATCCTGCTTAATTGAGCCTGGCCAGGGAGATCCTGAAAGCCTTGTGTTCACTGCATAGTACTTAGTGAGAGGTAATACACAGACCTGATGAACGGCGTACACAACACCCATTACATATACAGTTCAGTATGTAACATCCTCTGCGTCACGTCTAAGGATGTGTGCGTGTGATCCTAAGATGTAACAAACTCACAGTGGCCAACATGCTACGAAGTAGAAAGCAAGGACTTTTTAGGGGAGTTAAAAAGCTACACCGCTCACCTTCTGTGCTCCCTGAATGTTCCCAGGAGCACCAGCTATTTTCCTTGGCATTGATTAGCAGAAGTAAATAATGATATGTAACCATTCCCCATTCATCGTATTAGTTTAAAAGGAAAAATGGGCTCAAGGACCCGTTACATCGATGGGAACATCCGAACATTTTGTCCTTGGAGGAGAGATTCACTCCTACTTAGGGTGAGGCCCGCTTTTTGTTTCAGCGATCAGCAGAGTTAGGGGGATGCTGGGGCTCATCGCTGGAAGAACTGTGGGTTTGGAATCCAGCGTTCAGGTACCTTGCAGCTTTTATGTTGATTTTGAACTTCACATACATTAAAGCTGCATCATCTATCAATCTTACAGTTACATGTCACTTATGAAAATCTACTGAGTATTGTTTTCATCTTGCCTAACAACAAGCCGCGAAGCCTCATGAATACTGAATAGTGCTGGAAATACAGCACATCTTTTATTTTTAAAGGTCTCGACAGTTTGGAATGGCAGGATTTCTTTGTTGAAAGCGGCGCTCCCGCACACCGCCTGGGGGCTTTCTTCTCCATTTCCCGTCCTGCCCAGGACTGAGAGGCAGCATCTAACCTGGCATCGTTAGGAGGACTCGCCGGGTCCTGCCGCCACTTCTGCCTCTTCCCTTGTCTGAACCCTGTTGGTGGAAGTCCTCAGTGGGGGGCTGCATGGTTCAGGGGGGCACTGTTATTCAGATATCAACTCCTAAGGAAACGACGGGCTGGCTGGGCAGCCTCCTGAACCATTTCACCAGCTTTCCTGGTACTTTATCTTCAACCTTATTTTAATTTAATAAGAAAGGGAAAGAGAGAGAGAGAGAGAGAGAGAGAGATAGAAAGATTCACACAGATAGGGATACCCAAAGAGAGATGGACCTTTAAGAAATCAATCATGCAATGGTAAATGTGTCCCATTGTACTTGCTCGTCAAAGTTCCTTTCGGCCATGTGTTTATTCTATAAATATTTCCTGAGTGGTTACTCTGGCTGCGTACGGAGGGTACAGAGCTGAGCTAGAAAGCTAAGGTCTGTTCTCACGTGGAACTTACATTCTAGATGTGGGAGATGATGGTGATGATGATGGCGAGGACCACAGCTGGTCCTACTGAGTGCTTGCTGTGTGCCAGGCATTGTGCCAAACACTTTATGCATATTTGTTCTGAGCACTTGGCTGATAACAATATATGTCATTCCCATCACAGCCCTATGAGATACTCTTGTTTCACTATCCCCAGTTCTCCCATTTTACAGATGAGGAGATGGAGGTATGGAGAGATGAACTGCCCAGGAAGAGACCACAGCTGGGATTTTATTTGGGTCCTGTGGCTTGAGAATCTACCCTTTTTGAAATCACTATACCTGCAGGTTCTATAGATAGGTAAATGGGGAAATAAATGAGGGACCCTAGGATATTGACAAGTGATGGGCAGAAAAGGAACCGGTAAAGTACAGGGTAGAGCCTGGTTGGAGTGCAGGTCAAACTGCTTTAGTTTGGGGGTTAGAGGGAAGGTGACATCGGAGCTAGGACCTAAAGGGTCAGAAGGAGTGGGGCGAAGCAAAATTGGATGGAAGGTAGTGCCCGGGGAAACTGGAAGGAGAGGGGAGACCACTGAGCCACACCCAGAGCAGGAAATGAGCCTGGTGGGGCTCTTTGAAGAAGAGAAAGAAACCCAAAGTTGCTGAAGAGAGATGCATCCAGAGAGGTGGCAGGAAGGGATGTGACCACGACCAACTGGGGTCGGGTCACTTAGGGTCTTCTAGGATTCCGAGAGGTTGACCCCCAGCGGGCAACTTGGTACAGTTCTTATCATACTGATGTCTTTAAAGGAAAAAAAAAAACAACGCTAGAGGTTTAGAGGAAACAAAATAATCCAATCAAATCAGTGACGTGTCCCAGCTCACGGGGAACCCATGACGCCTTCCCCACCACGGCACGGAAGTCTGTCCGTGTCAGGGCAGAACTTCCCACGCTTATTTTATTCCATGAATTCACAGTGCGGAATACTCCCCTTCAAGCCCCAGAACGGAAACACCACCAGCAGGATGAGTAAAAAGAAGTCAGTGGGTCACCAGGAGAAGCAAAGGTCCCTTGCAGAGGTTGGAAACTGACGCCCCAAAGTTCGTACACTGCTCGCAAATATGTTTTTCTTGAATTGTCAGTGTCTTCTGTTTATTTTATTGAATTTGGGAGGCGGAGAGACCGAGAGAGGGAGAAAGAGAATCCCAAGCAGGCTCTGCGCTGTCAGCTCCACCTCACAAACCATGAGATCAGAACCTGAGCAGAGACCAAAAGTCAGGCACTCAACCGACTGAGCCACCCAGACGCCCCGCATCGCCAGAATTTTTAAGAGAGGTGGATTAGTTGCCAATGTCTGCAAATCATAGATAAGGAAAAATTTCAGAAGTTTGTACAAACTGAAAACCTACTCACAAACAAACACAAACATCGAGTGATCTGGTAATACTGACCCTATGTTCCTGCCTGGCCACCCTCAGTGGAACTAACTAGTCATCAGTTAGGACGGGTGTCCTGGAGTTCACCAAGGTCCACGCCACTCCCTATGGCTCACTCCATTTCACACGTGTAGCCTGTCTGCCTCTTGCAGCCTTTTGTGTTTGCTGGTTTACGGTAACAGGAATCCTAAGATTCGAATCTCTTTGGTCTGGAAATCACAGGCAAAAAAGATGGAACTATTTTTTTACCCCAAAATTTGCAAGCCCTTCGCTTCAGAATATCTGGGAAGGAGCTCTTTTCTTTTTATTTGCACACCCCATCATGATTCCCGACATGTGCCATGAATGACGTGTAAATCCTTGTGTGACCTATTAAAAATGGCATGACCTGAGAATCTGCTGCTCCTAAGCTGATTTCTTTTGAACAAATAATGTCCGCTTTTTCCAACCTCATCTTTGTCATCTGAAAAATGGGAATAATCATATTCCCTTCTAAAGATAGAATGTAATCATGTGCATAACTTCTTGGCATACAGTGGGCTTTTAATTTTAAAATCTTACTAATACATTCACAGGGCATGGTGCTCATCAGCTTAGAAACCAGCTTGGATACATACGGCACCTGTGCATGTGAGTGTTTATGAATATGTATTTGTGTGTTGTATGTGTGTGAGAGATGGATCTAGAAAACACGTGTCTAAATACATACATATTTGGGGCTGTTTCTTCTATGATTGGCACCAAATCCTGAAGAGGCTTGTGGACTTAACTTTTCCCGTCTCACACCCATTGTTTATTCTACAACGCTTCTCTCTTGCCTAGAAAGTGCATTTCGTTAATTAAAAAGTGATATTGTAGGAAGAGTCTGGACTCATCATGCAAAAAAGCCTCCCTGTTCCGGGAGAAATCAAAGCGAAGGACCGACTCTGGACTACAAGGTTTCTTAGTATCGTCTTGCGTCTTGGGTTGAGTGGACACTTCCCACTTAATGCTGAAAACTTGGAGAATATTTCTCAAAACCCAGGATGGGTCAACTGTCCTGTAGTTAAAGGCAAAGATTTACGTCCGGCACTTTCCTGAACATCCTTTCAGATTTAGAGCGCGGGGGTAAGTGCCTGATGGAGGACTGGCCATCCCCCGATCTCAGAGAAGGCAGCGGGAAATGACAGCCACTGCCACCTTGCAAATCACATTAAAACTGTGGCAGCATTTTGGTTTTCGTGAATTCTGAGAAGGGAACTTGTGGGCACAAAACCACTGCCTGTCCTGATGGACTGAGCGCCACCATTATCTTCAGGGACAGGAACAGAGAACCTTCCGGAAGCACTTGCCGCCACATTTGCAAGGGTTCTAATGATGGATCAAGAGTCCCGTGACCGAGAGGTGGGTGACCCGCCTGAGGACGGACGCCGGGCACGGCTGGGGCTGAGAGGCAGGCGTCTGTTCCTGTCGGCCTCGCAATTTCCTTCTCCCCGAGTCGCCCCTCCTCTGAGAGGCTCTGTCAGAATAACATTTTTGTCTAAAGCACATTTTTTTCTTCTTTTCCATCAGCATTTCCTGCCCTCTCACCTTAAAAAAAACAGCGCTGAGAACTTTTCAACCAAAAGCAGCCATGTGGCGCTTGAGCTGTTCCAGACCCACGCAGGCCCTCGGCTCACATCCTGTCGGGTGCTAAAATCCCACAGCTGCTCCGCGAGGACCACCCGGCTCGCCACGAACCACATCTGACAGTATGATACTGCTCGCTTCCAGGACCCATCACACAGTTATTCTTGGATAAAAGGTAAAGCAAATAACCCGCCAACTGCTCACTGCCGCAGAAACAAAGACCATCCAGCCATTTATCAAAGCCCGAGACACCGCTTTGCTTTAAGTACAGACACCTCTCCCATTACGGCTTTAAACGGTAACACGATATTATATCAGAGATGACAAATGGCACTGGAGGGCCCAACCTATACACAATCGATACCTGCTCAAAAGTAAGAACCATCTTGAAAACACAGACAGAGGGAACAGGAATTCTCAGACTATTACAATGTGGTGTGTGTGTGTGTGTGTGTGTGTGTGTGTGTTTTGCTTTTTTGTGTCGTGTTGGAACCACAGGCCAACAATCCTCATGTTGGCATGACATTCTTTTCCCACTGGCGCTCTGTAGCCCCCAGACGTGGGGCGGGTGTCAAGTCCTTACCGCTGTCCTGTATCTGTGCTATATTGGATTCTAAGAGGCGCAGGCCAAGGAAATTGATTAGGATGCTGTCCCTGCAGCTTAAAACTCATTTTGGTTACATTCCCACAAAGGCCGGGGCCCTTGGAACTACGAGGCTCAGTGACAAATGGCAAAAGGGCCATCAAGGAGGTTATGCCCTAGGGAGTTCTCCGGGGCTGGCACCCAAATGTTCTTTTCTTTTCTTTTTTTTTATGGTTGCATCTTTTTTTTTTGAACTTGATGTCTAATAGTTTATTGTCAAATTGGTTTCCATATAACACCCAGTGCTTCTCCCCATAAGTGCCCCCCACCATGACCATCACCCCCCTCCCTCCCCCTCCCCCTTCAGTCCATGGTCCGTTTTCAGTATTCAGTAGTCTCCCTTGATCTGTGTCCCTCGCTCTCCCCCGCTCTCTTTCCCCCTTCCTCTCCCCATGGTCCAAATGTTCTTTTCTAAACCCTGGCTTCCTTGCCCACACTCCGCTGCAGGCTTTCCTGTTTCGATTGCCAAGAAGGAGCCGGCCCCAAGGGGCTGGTGAGGAAAGACGGGTCATGCTCCCCCATGTGGCTGTATGCAGGTGGAAAGCAGACACAGAATGACTTGGAAATGGGTGAGGCTCAGAGCAAAGGCAGGTGATGGCACAGAAAGGTGGTGGGGTGAATGCTGGGCAGGCAGATGAAAAGAAATCCTTTTCAACAACCAGTCCACCTTGGTCCGACATCCTGCCCCCCAACCACACTGGGGGCGACAATGGCAACCCAGGACCCCTCGGAAGAAGTGAAATGGGCGTGGGCACATTCGCCGAGTCTTCTGTCTCTTTCCAGCATGGAGTTTCTGCTTTGCTATCTTTGCAGTGGGGTTTTTGAAATCTGTATTATGGAAAGTTTTTCAGGCAATTTCGATTTGGAGCCAGGTTTGAAAAATTGATGGCTTAAAGACATTAAAGACAGAGCTCTCAAAAAAACAAAACAAAACAAAAACTCTAAACTGTAGCATTTGCCAACTTCCGTGGTGAAAATACTTCTGCTGTGGCTACTTTCGAGAAACCGCTGAAGGAGAGAGGAAGACATATATATACAATCAGCGCTAGCTTGGTCGTGCAAGCTGGCATCCGCAGGTCATTAGCTCCAATCAGAGGCAAATCTGAATAAAGATAATGAGAGCTTGTGTGATAAGTCAAGTCAATGATGGTCACTGTGGGGACATGAAGACAGTGGACAGCAGAGCTGAGTAAAGTCTTGCTTATATTTGTAGGAAACCCATTCAAGCCCCAGGTCCTAAGACCACACCATTCATGGTAACCCTCCACTTGGACGGTTTTCCACTCCAAGTCATAAGAGGCATAATAAAGGAATACACGTGGAGAGTCAATAAAATGACTGTACTCAGATGATAGAGGTAGAAATACATCATTTAAAAAACCTTAGTTAAATTACTGAATCAGGCACAGGATTACTAATTAGTTTTAAAATCATTAAATGGATGGTTGATGGGAGACTGGACATCCATTTAATGTCAAGTGCAGCCGTAAAGGTTCCTTTCTAGTTGCAAGGGGGTAAGTGCCCTTGCACAATGGAGTAATCAGACTGCCACCATTTTAGCTCAGGTACGACTTTTGACCTCACTGATTTGGGGGCAAACAGAGCGCATGTTTTCAGACGCGTTGCAAAGGAGTCTACACGTCTGTTGTGTTCTGGTAACAACAAGTCCCTGTAGAGCCCACGGGGTTTCACGTATCGCTTTGGCAGGGGACAGAGGGGCACGCTAAGTGACAGTGAGAAACTCCCCGGCAGATTCCGAAGGAGACATTCCTCAGCACAATTGGCTCTATCTGTTCTACAATTCTGGGTCATAAAGAAGGGACCACGCTGGATTAAAAAAAGATTTATGAGACAAAACCAGTCTGGGCCTGGATTGGGCAGTAGTTTGAGCAAGTCAGCTGAGAACCACATTTTTGTGCAGTTGGAAAAATATGAATAGGGTCTGGGTATTAATAAGATAAAAATTATTGAAATGGAAAAATGGATACTGTTGACTGAAAACAGTACATAATATGGCACATATACTATCATCTCATTTTATCTAACCATACATATATAGATAGAATGTTCTGGAAGCATACACACAACAGTGGGTCTCTGGCTGATTGAGAATAAGATGATTTCTTTTTTTAAAAAATATTTTTTAATGTTTCTTTGAGAGAGAGAGAGACAGTATTTGAACAGGAGAGGGGCAGAGAGAGAGGGACACACAGAATCCAAAGCAGGCTCCAGGCTCTGAGCTGTCAGCACAGAGGCCGATGCAGGGCTCGAACCCATGAGCTATGAGATCATGACCTGAGCCAAAGTCAGATGCTTAACTGACTGAGCCACACAGGTGCCCCAAGACGATTTGTTTTCTAATTTTTGTCTATATTTTCTAATGTTTGATAAGCCACATGTTTTGCTTCTGTCTTTTTTATTAAAAAATTTTTTTTAATGTTTATTTTTGAGAAAGAGAGAGAGACACACAGAGAGAAAGAGAGTGAGACAGAGCACGAGCAGGGGAGGGGCAGAGAGAGAGGGGTGGAGACACAGGATCTGAAGCAGGCTCCAGGCTGTCAGCAAAGCCCGATGTGGGGCTTGAACCCACCAGCTGTGAGATCATGACCTGAGCCGAAGTCAGATGTTTAACTAACTGAGCACCCGTTGCTTCTCTAATTTTAAAGAAAAGTGTTTTTTTTTTTTTTTAAGAAGTAAAATGCTCAGCAAAACAGGTATTGGCCCCTGAAAAACATTAACATGAAAATATCTTACAATTTAGAAAAAGTCAAATGCATTCATGTCAGGGGCCCGGACGGGTTTTGCTTCTGTTTCCAGAGACACAGAACAAGGCAGGGCCCATGGTAGGTGCCCAGTAAATGTGGGTGGAGGAGTCCAATCCATAAAGCATTCTCAGCCATCGAAGGGACAGCAGACCTCGTCCACCAAAGCAAGGGTGAGGGGAAAGCTCGCTTATTTGCCGGTGCTGGGTTGTGAACTCAGGGACGCCACGGAGGGCCGGAAGGGGAAAAACATGGCAAGAGAGAAAGGCAGACAGAACAAGTTGAAGATGTTCTGACTCCTTCAAGAGGTGAAGGGACGGAGCAGGAACTGATGAGTCGGCCTTGGCCTTCCATGTCTTCCCGATAGTGTGGTGAGCAGCTGTGTGCCTTTACCCTTCTTAGGCAAACCCTCCCAAGGCCAGCGGGGTAGATCGGAGCCGTGCACACACCCAAGGCATCCCTCACGCTGGATGAAATCAGCACGGTGGCCCTTCTGTCACATTTGCATTTCCCTCAAGTGGGTAGGTGACACGTCCTGGCTGCATTTCTCCCCTCTGCCTGATGAAAACAGAAACTTATACCAAGAGAATGCCTTGCAGTGCCAGTGGCTTTAACCTGGAAATCGGGTCCCTGGCAGGTCAGGCCCTGATCTGTTAGGTGTCTTATGCTGCACGGCCAGGAAGTTGCTGATGGCTCGGATGTGATCATTCTCCCGTGAGACCCGTGTGAAGGAGCTGGGCCTGTGTGTGCGTGCGTGCATACATGCCAGGTCCTGTAGCAGGTTTCTAACTGCTCCCTGCATGGGTTACTGTAAATATGGCGGTGGGTGGGGATGGCCAGTACCGATGTTGACTTGACAGTGTGGCCTTCTCTCAAGGGTGGGGGGGTGTTGCCACATCCGTCCAGGAAAGTTCCTGGCCTTTCCAGCCCATCTTCAAAGATGCCCTTGGGCACTGGGACACCTGAAATGCTCACTCGGGAAATGCACATTGTGGAGAACCTGTTTCACAGTATCTTTGGAACTTTCTCACATGATCGCACAGGGTGGAAATGGACAGGTCAGGAGTGTGCTCTGATCTGGTTGATCTTTTGTCCCCCAGCCAGGGGACAGGGCCCTTTTCCTCGGCTGGCAGGCACCCAGGACATACTGTTCTCTGAGTAACATTGAAAAATGAGTTTGAAACTCGTTGTTTGTAGGTCTCTTGTTCCCTCTGCCAAGTTCAAGGAGCGGGGAGGGGCGGGGGGGTAGCTCACTTCTGACTTTGGGGGGGTTTAAAGTTCCATCCTCACTAGGTAGTCAGGAAAAAAAGGCACGAGGCAACTTCATTAAATGCCAGTAAATCATGGTTTAGGGCCAAATTTGGGGGTACCGGCACACTGAACACATGTAGGCTGCCTCCGTCTTCAGAGAGGGTCTGAGACAGAGACACAGACAGACTTTCATATTCAAACCACCCAGGAGCAAAGGCTGGCAGAAAATTCTCCCGGTACTTCATACTGATTTGGTTGCTTTTGACCCTGTGCACGTGTATCAGAAGGAAGAGGGGGACCTCGGATTTCCAAAAGCCAGAGGAAGTCTTTGGCGAAGGGTGCGCCATTTTCATTAGTTGTTAGCAAGCTTTAAATTAACTCGTCAGTTTGATTAATTTAATCCCATTAAGTGTTTAGTGAATAATCTGCAGCAATTTGCTTGCTGTCTGCTTAGACTGGGAACTCCGTGCGGGCAAGCATGGTGCCTTTCCAAGTCGGCATCATCAGTATGGTCCGAGTACTTAGCCCCTGTTTGTTGAGGGAGTGAATGAATGAATGAATGAATGAAGCTCCTAAAACCATCCTGGAGTCATAATGGAGGCTCGCTAAATATTGAGGGGAATGCAGGAAGGAGGGCGAGAAAGGCAGAGGGAGCAAGTGGAGAGGGAGGGAAGGAAGGAAAGTCAGACACACTGTGTGTCACACAGTAGGTGCTGTATCGGGCAGTGTGAACTCCCTGATGCATAATTTCCTAACATCAGCCGAAAGCTGTGTGCGGTGGCCCTCGCGTCTTCACCTACTTCATTCATTTGGTTTCGTTTCCTTAAACAGAGTTTGTTAAAATTGATGTCTGTAGTCAGCAACACTAACTGCCTCGGGAGAGGTGTCTGTTCCCAAATAAAAGCCACGGCCTCCACTCTGCACTCCTCGGGACTCTTGATTTGTCGAAGGCCTGTTCCGCTTCTACAAACCCAGTCCACCTTTCCAGACCTCTTTCTTTCTAACGCTATTTGTTTTCAAGAGAGACACCGAGCTTCTCTTTATTTCCTTTGATCGGTTAGGAACAGATTTCACTCAGACCTTCTTCCAGTCTTTCATTTAGACTCACTTTGTGTGGAGCAGCGACTACATCGCGGGTGCCAATCTTGGAGCCAGGGTACATCGGTGCAAAGAACAGGACGGTCCCCACCCTGTGGCCCCTGCCGTTGTTGGGGAAAGAGCCAACACTCACCCCAACACCAGCACTGCAGAGACTGGCTGAAGCTAAGAGAAGGACACAGGGGTGGGGAAGGGGGCCCTTGAGCTAAGGTGGCCAGGGGGACCTCTCGGAGTGGATGGTCCGTAAGCAATGAGGATGACCGAGGACAGATGAGGACACACAGACACACAGACACAGAGGCAGTGGGGCCTGGAGGGCCTTCGAGAGAAAAGGACGATGAGCAGAGTCGGAGCAGGTTGGTCACAGGGCTAGCAGAGAAGGGGGGTGGTCAGAGGCCAGGTCGCATAGCTCAGCGGTGAGGGTCTGGCCCAAGGGTGTGGGCAGCCATTGAGGGATTTGACCAGAAGAGCGTGGACTCTCCTTTGTGACTTCTACAAGATCAAAACCCTGATTTCCTAGAAGTCACACGTCTGACCCAACAAGGCAAACTCCTTGTTCCTAACCCAACACATTTAAGCAGAGCAGGGCACCTGGGCACGGGCAGAGAGATGGCACTCTCCTTTGTTGGTCTATGCGCACTCAACAGGCAAGACTGAACTAAACTAAGAAACAGCCGTCCTGGGGTGGCCCCGGAGAAGGGCTGCATTGTACCCCGTGCTTCAGCAAATTGTAGAACTCGCACAAAACCCAGCTCGGCTGATGGCAACCAAGCCTTTACAGTTTCTTGGTACCCTCCACTTCCGGGCAGCCCTCATGGACTGTTCCACCTTAGACAAAGCCAACCGCCCTCCACCGCAAATGCCATCATTCTTAAAATTAGAACAAAGTTTGAGTGAAGTAATCACTTCTACCCATATGTAAAAGTGTAACACAAGATGGGATTTGGTAATGCGCTCTTTCTGCTGATGCGCTAACGAGATACAACATGTAGTTCTATCAACAGGCCCTGCAAGAGCGTCCAATGCCCCCCCCCCCCACCTCAGCATCTACCTTTCATTACAGTGCCTCTGAAGCCAGCCAAGTAATTAATGGGAAAAGTGCCTAATGCCGCGTGAACCTCACCCAATCATTTCTAAAAAGGATCAAAATCTATAAATGACAGTTTATGCATCTGGTGAAATGTGTCTTTTCTTTTCAGAAGGTGTTTCTATTACGGTTAGCCTGAACATCATGTGATATCACAGTTGCTAGGGTAACTCCATTTTTTTTTTTAAAAGAGAACAACAGAGTAAATAAGCATGTAAATCGACTTTGGTGCTATGTAAATTCTAGTGAATCTGTTATCGTTACCTTGACGATGAAAAAAACTGGCATTTATCTTCTCTGGCCGCCGGTATGATTTGGTTTGAACTTAAAATGTATAAGGTAGTCGTGTGGAAGTGTCGAAGGCTCCGGAGATACATGGGAGGCAATGGTGTTAAGGAGATGGCTTAACAAGAAAGGAGACCTGGACAATGGTGACGGGTCCCTTAAAGGCCAGGGGGCAAGTACACGATTGTCTGCATGTTCACAAGCAGGTGTGTGTGGCACAGAAAGCCCACTCCCTGGGGGTGGGGGAGGGGGTGGGGGTGGTACCTGAGCTTCCGGAGCAGCTAGAAGCCTAATCAACTGTCCAGACAGTGCATCCCCTGACTTCTCACCCCTGACTTGCCTGGCTTCTTCGGCAACCCCTGCACTGCAGACGGATCTGTAAAACTGCCCGTGTACTTTCTGTTAGGTGCAAATATCTGGGTAGTACACGGGACTCAGCAATGATGACTACGAATAAGGCTTGGCGAATCTTTCCAAATACTCTCCGCATTTCCCCCCTAGAGGTTTGAGGATTCCTCCACCTAGCCTGCATGTTCTGATTGAGGTTGGCAGTGGACGCCGGGACCGGAAAGGGCATGAGTAAATTTGGAAGAAGTACTTGGAAGAAAGAATGAGGAAAAGATGCTCAAATGGAAATCCTTCTTGAGGAAAGAGAGACGCTTGGGATGAAAAGCATCAGTATTTCCGTCAGTCAGGGCACTGCGATCAGAAAATACATCCAAGACAAAGCCTGAAGATGGTGATGAAGATACTCAACAGAAAACAGCTCTCCCAACGGCAGGGTTTTGACCTGTGTCCCCTTTTCTAAAAATCATACTAAAAACTCAGCTCGTGCTTTAACGAATGAATGCCTTGAATCGCTGTGCCTAAGAAAACTTACGATCTGCAATGATTAGTTCAGAGAGTATGTGTGGTGGGAATTCCTTAGGAGGCAATAAAAAAGGGGGTGTACTTTAAAAATCCAAATTTATAGCAAATTCTGCATCTTTCATTTGGCACCTGGATGCGATGAAATACTTGGATGTATCGAGAATATTACAAAGGAAAATTAAGTGCCCTCTCGCTCTATCTTCTTATAAAGTGAGGCTGATGACCTAGTGATGACTATCTCCTTAATGGGACCGGGAGATTTTATCAAACCTCATAAAACATGATTGCATTTCCTTCACTCTGAAACCACCTTATTTTAATTTCCACGTGAAATCGGGACGCACTTGGCAGTTGGTGTATACATTTAACATGCTGGGGGTCTGCCCCACCTCTCACCCCTCCCCACCCCCAAACAAAGCTTTTGCTAAATCTCTGCGCACCTTACAATGGATGGAGTGTCAGAATTGAAGAAGTAAAGACAACAGGAGCCAGGCGCTAAAAGAAACAAAAGAACGGGAAAATAGTGATGGCCAAGCCTTCTTCTGCGATGAGTCCTAGGGTTCCTCCCGCCTCTCTGAGTGACAGGCAGAGAAATCGACAGCTAATTCAAGATCCATCAGGGGCCGTATTGCCTTTCTATCGAAATGATGAGTGTAGAGAGCGAGCTACAAATGAGGGCCTGAGCGTTCTCGGGAGGTTGCGAGTGTCACAGCCGAAGCTAGTGCGGCACCGCTGTCTGCCGCTTCCAAGAGATGATGGGGCCCTTCTAGAAGGAGAACAGCAGGATAGCACAGAAATGGAAGGTAAAAGAGGTTAATTTATGGAAATTATCCAGGTCGTGTAACCAGTAGGACATATCCTGCAGAGCTTTAAGAGAGGAGCAGTAATGTATGTAAAATCTGACTTTCGGGAGGTCACACGACAATGACAGTTATTAGGAGTCAGGCAACTTTTAGTGACAAAAGCTAACATTTTCAGAGTGTTTGCTATGTACCAGGCACTCGGCAAAGACACAAAACAATAGGGCAGGTCCCACGATCCCCATTTTACAGATGAGGAAATAGAGGCTCAGAGAGTGTGGGCACATAATAAGGAAGGGATGGGGGGCTGACGTGTACGCTGGGCTGTGGGGACTGTGCCTGGGGACCACGGTGCTCAGGGGCCATGAACTACCTTCATTTCTTTTAAAATTAGAAGAAAATAAAATGAACTTCGAGATAGAATGTGCTTAAATATAGGGTCATTATTAATATATTTGTCTTTGCATCAATGTAATCATAAAATACAATTTTTAACATTTTCTTTTTAAAAGTTTTGTTTTGTTATTATTATTTTTAAATATTTTTTAAGTTTATTCATGTTTGAGAGATGGAGAGAGACAGAGCATGAATGGGGGAGAGGCAAAGAGAGAGAGGGAGACACAGAATCCGAAGCAGGCTCCAGGCTCTGAGCTGTCAGCACAGAGCCCGATGTGGGGCTCAAACCCACAAATTGTGAGACCATGACCTGAGCCTAAGTCAACACCTACTGAGCCACCCAGGTTCCCCTTAAATGAAACTTTAATAGTTTGTTATGGAGAAGACTCTGAGGGACAGGAATGAAATGTCAAGTTTGACATCCTGCTTCTCAAACTGTGGTCCGAGGACCAGAAGGACTGGCACCAGCGGAAGCGAGGGCACGTAGAATCTTGGGCTGCTCACCAGACTGCTGAACTAGAATCTGCACTTTAGTGAGCGCCCCAGGTGCTTCCTCTGCACATTAACATTTGAGATGCACTTGACCAAATCCGTGACCAGTAGTTTATACTAGCTCCTCACCCCCACCTAAGCTGTGATGGTCTAACCCATGTCAACTGAAAAGCCGCGCTAAGCGACAAGACAGTTAGTTATTGCCAATAACGGCTACCATATCCTCTTTCTCATTGTAAGGCAGGTAGGCTGCAAAATTGCAAAAAGTAATACACTCCTAAATAAACATACGGTCTCAGGATCACAATGTTAATCAAATTATCAGTATTCTGCCACCTTAACTGAAGCCCTGGGAGATAATTAGGGAGTTTTGTACCAATATGGGTCTCTAATGTCTGCAATCGACACCCTACTTAAGAAGAAAGGTCCTTGGATTGGAAGGGACCTCTCAGTCAAGGGAAGTCTTGTGTGTTTTTTGTTTTTTTTTTTACCATAACAATGCTCCTGAGCAAACCCCCAGGAGGAGGGCTTTGAGGAGCCCAGAAGCCACCTCCCCCCAAGAGTCTTCAGGTCTGTCTCTGACACCTGCTGGTTACAGGGGTCCAATGACTTGTATGGGTGGTAATCTCATAGGTGTTCTAATAGGAGGTCTCTTAGGAAGAAGTTAAAGATGGGGGTGGAGGGAGTGAAAGAAAGAGGGAGAGAGAATGCGAGAAATAGGGGACAAGAGATCGACAGAGAAAAGCCTGCAAGTTGAGAAGATAAACCAACATTAGGGAGATGTAACCAATGGTAGCAGATAACCCCCCTGTGGTCAGGTACCTTGTGGGTGACAGAATGAAAGAGTAAGGGAGAATTTCACTCTGTCCAGAGAATGCCAGACGTTGGATCAAAGTGTGTGTGTGTGTGTATGAGTGCGCATGCCTGCGGGTGTCTTTAATAGCACTTGTGATAATCTGAGCCACCTTGTTTATTTCTTTATTTCCTCTGTATTTCTCTAGCTAGAAATTAACCTCCAGGAGGACAGGGCTCCTCACTCGGATGAGCAGCCGGCCCATAATACATGCTCAACAAAAATTGGTTGAATAAATGTATTTAAGGTGGAAGAAAATCGGTCTGAGCGACACTTTCTAATCAGGACCACAGATCGGGAACCACAGGTGTGAATTTAAGGAATCCAGAAGAGCTGACTGGGCCTGGGAGAGCTGTTCCCACCCCACCCTGCTCTCTGCCTCCACTGCTCACATGGGGGAACGGGAGTGAGAAGGCTCACCTGTCTTCCCTCGAAGGAGTTGGTGAGAAGCAGACAAGATTCTGAGTGTGTGCGTGCCCAGGAAGTCAAAAGAAAGAGAGTAATCCCGGGGCACAGGTGACATCTCCCTCATGGTCCGGGGTCACTTCTGCCTGTTGAGGATCACACCAAAGCCACCAAGGGTCCAGGCAGAAGAAGTAAAGCCTAGTCACTATTCCATAGCCGAGAATCATCCGCAAGGAGCTATTACTACATTTCATTTTGCAGATCGGAAACAGGATGCTTGTGGGGGGAAGACATTTGTGAAATAAAGAACGAACAAGACACAAAGGGGCCATTTTCCATTCAGACCCTTACAACTCGATGCTTTGCAATTTCCTGTTCATTTTCCTCCCCCGATTGCTCCGCCTCGCTCCTTCTGGCTTCCTGCTTTCCTATCACGGTGCCATTTTTGTCCGGGATCCACACAACAGCTGCCGTCTTCACTCTGCACTTGTCTAGCTGTTGCTCCCAGAATCCCCTCCCTGGCCTTGAAAGGCACCGAATTCCGTTCCAGGTTCTCTGAAGGGTCCAAGACCCATGCATGGTGAGAGCTGACCCTTGTGTGCCCGGCTCGCTGAGTGCTTCCCGACAAGGCACGGGGGCAGTATTACCACGTGAGTGGGGGAGGAGGCCATGGGGACACGCACCCAGCAGGGGCAGAACTGGGGCCGCCAGCACCCCACCTTCCAGGCTCTGCTTTCATTTAAGACGCTGGAGCATTTATGATGCGACCTTGGAAGGGATGTTCTTGAAAATGGCAAGTGTTATGGTTGGGTCCCCAGGTCCCTCATGCTGGTGGCTTTGTGAAGGTCGCTGCTTAGATTTGAAGCTCTAGGCAAGGAATCTCTTACTTTTCTTTTTTTGTTTGAGATAATTTTATTCCTCATAGATTTAAATAGTAGAAAGGGGCTGGCCTTACCCTTATTCTCTATCAGCACCTTTCCCCTGCAGTCCCTTGGTCTGTGCCTGGTGGCAACTTGACCTCAGCCCTAATGCTTTGCTTTTGCTCTGGCCCCGTAGACTCTTGTTTCCCTTGTTCTAAAGCCATTGAAGCCATTAAAACTCATGGATAATGCCATTCCTGGCTCCGGCATCCAGAGATATCTCTCCTTCTCCTGCTCCTGTCCTGAATTTGCCTTTGGTCAGGACCCTATTTGTGTGTGTGTGTGTGTGTGTGTGTGTGAGATTTGAAGTTTTACTTAAGATTAAAATCACTACATGGACTTTGGGGAAGAAAAAGCACATTATATAGAAAGGAATAAAACAAAAAACCAAAAAGCTAAAAAAATCCTGTCTGTACCTTCCACACAACCTGTTTCTGACAATCCCAAGCCGCGAACATGGATTACAGACTCTTATGTATCTTTCCAGAACATGTTCCTGTATTTACAAAAACGATCTCTACTTACCTGCCCACCTGCCCGTCTATCTATCCCCTTCTCCAGCACAGAAATATTTCACCTGTTACTTTTTCCACTTAATAAGCTTAGAAACTTGATCCGTATCAGAACATATGGATGTTGTACTATGGTTTTAAAATGTGCCCAGCATTCTATGAGGTGGCTAAGCCATAATTTACTTGGCCAATCCTCTATTGATAGACATTTAAGTGATTTTATTTTGCTTTGTTTTGCTCCATTTGATTTTGTTGTGCTGTTCATTTTTTCCCTTCATCATTTACGGCTGTTCTGAACTAGACTGCAAGCTTCTTGAAGGCAGAGGCCGTATTTGATAGTGGTCAGGGCTGCGGTCTATATTCCCACACAGGAGGTGGGATGCTCCCTGCTCTGGATACGCTGACTCGCTGATACACTGGCTCATTCTTCCCAGCATGGCCCCACTGCACAAAAGAAGAAACTGAGGCTTACAGGGAAAAGGTAATTCACCTGAGGTTACATACATGCCAAGTGGATTGGAGCCTGTGGAATCTGGCCGCAGAGCTGGTCCACACTGCTCCTCCCTCCTGCTGGGTGGGGTCCTCCCTCGTAAATCCCACAGGTCTGGAGTGTACCTTTGTGCTCCGACTAAGAGTCTAAAGGGGATCTAAAGTCCAGGGTCAGCTTTCTGGAATAAAGATCCTGGCACTGACTCTTTCTTGCTGTAATCGAAGCCTTAGCAAGTTACCAGAATGTTCTGTGCCTCGGTCTCCCCCTCTGTTAAACAGAGACAACTATAATACTCACCTCCCACATTGTTGCATGGATTTAACAACATAACACGGCTCAGAGGAGGTGCAAAGCAAATGTGACAAATTATCTAAGTCTAGACTCCAGAATGAAGACCCCATAGAAATTTGCTGACCATATGAGGGCCTGAATTTATTCTTTTTCTTTTCATCGTTTCCTTAACTATCCACCAAGCGCTCACACTGTAGTTTAGTGGGTACCACATAAAACTTAACTGAATAGAATTTTCCCAAGATATTATTTGAGTATTTTAAGCTTGGGGAAAAAATAGCCAGAATTCCGACACAGCAGGTATTTTTAAAATAAAAGAGCTAAAGAAAGGTTTGGCAAATTGGAAAAGAAAGCAAAATTTAAAAATCCTCAAAAGTCTTAGATTAATTGATTGCAGGTAGCATATACCTGGATTTGAACTGAGAGAAACATTTAAATCTGAGTCTTCTTGGGACTTACACACTCATTCACTTAAACTAACCAAACTGATATGGTTCAGAGTTTAAAGTAGAGAGATGTTGTTTTACAATTCTTCGTTTCTAAAGTCGCCCTCTTGGGGCACTGGGGGGGCTCAGTTGGTTGAGGGTCCTGACTCTTGATTTCGGCTCAGGTCAGGATCCCAGGGTCATGAGGCCCTGGTCGGGCTCTGGGCTGGGCCTGAAGCCTGCTCCAGATTCTCTCTTTGCCCCTCCCCCATACTCTCTCTCTCTCAAATTAAAATAGATAAAAGAAAAGAAAAGAAAATGACCCTCTTATACTAGGTAAAGTAAGATAGCAAGTTGATAGTCCTGGCCAGATAAACTGAGATATGCAAAGAACAATCTTTTTCTTTCTTTTCTTTTTTTTTCTGGAAGGTTACAGTGATTTTTAAGGCGTCATATCTTTGTGGTCCTTTTTTATCCCCCCTTAGTTATTCATATGAGGCAGGATGACTTATTAATCTAACTATAAATTTCTTCCTTAGATTGCAATTTTCATCTAGAGGGAAAACCTTTTTCATATTAATGATCTGTATCATTTGTAGTAACAATACCTTTCTCCCTTTGTTTAAAAAAAATAATAATGATAGTAATAAAAAAAGTACAGACTTTCCATATCAAAGTCTTTCAGGAGATAAATGAGGAAAACATATATTTGATGCCATATTTTAGCCTGAGAAAAATCAACAAAATTATTTTTATTATATATAGGACATATAGCTCATGCATATAGTTTGGAATCAATTAATTTAAGTAATAATTTGTACAAACACCCTCACAAAAATTTTAAAGGATATTAAACACCCTGTTTTATAAACATAACACTTAATTTAGGAAAAAAAAACATTTAGAAGGTAATGCATTTAGGATAAGTGCACAACACATGAAAATAATAAATGAAATTTTCCCAGTTCAGAAAATGAATGTAATTAATTAACATTTAAATTACATTTTTAATTGCAATCATGCCCTCCCAGGGGACTCATAAGGGACCATAATTGCAATTAAAAGCATGTGGATTAGATAATAAAACAATGCACACTGTCTGAAATGTGCGATTTAAAATGGAAAACAGACATTGTTATCGGCACATCTAACTTAATTGTAGCCATAAAGCAAATGTGCTGTACAAAATAAAATTCACATACGGGAACATTTAATTCTGGAGTCTCTTAAAGGGGACACGCTTGAGAGCACATTTTATGACAGGTTCTGTTGGAAACAGCCCTTTAAGGCTTTCGGATCGAGGGCTGGTGCCTTAATGTTTTTGCATTAATAAAAGCAAAGCTGAATGTTCCTATTAAAACACACAGATACATTTAAGTAAGAGATGAAACTCGATGTCTAAATTTAAGCTGTGGCGCATGATTCTATTAACTGGACAGAATGTAAGGCCATGTAAATTCGAAACTACGTGGTTTTTCAACTTTTTCTTTTTCTATTATCTTCTTCTCTTTTTGAGAGAATCATCATGAAAGGTGTAGGGACTTGAGACCAGGGAAAGGAAAGCCAGAAAGATATGTGTTGGGTCTGATGAGAACAGAGGGAAGACATGCCCCCCCCCCCAGCCCTGCCCGGATGAGCTGACACCCAGGGTCTTCTCCTCAAGGAAGCCACACCGATGTTCATTAATTATATAAAGGCCTTCGTTTTCATTAGCATGAGTCTCACCATTATGATCGGAAACCTTTTAAAGACCATATACATCCGTGTTTTCAGTTGGCGGTACGTTTGGCAATGTCTGATTGTTTCAACTTGGCGGAAGGGTTGCTATTTGCATCCAGGGGGTTCACTAGACAGCTCCCCATAATAGAGAACTATCTGGCCCAATAACGTTTAGGTGGAGAAACCCTGTCCATATAGAAAAGAGTGGGAGAGGGGGTGGAAGAGAGGGAGAGAGAGAGGAAGAAAGAGAGAGGAGGGTTAGCCAATCTTGCAAAGAAGGAGTGAACACATGCTTTCTCCCACTGTGTGAGTACAGATCTTCAGCAAATTTGCTGTTTTGTCCATACTTTGATTGCACTGAAATAGAAAAGAACCCCTAAAACATACCAAACTCTTTTAATAAAGAGAGACCAAATTTTGGTACATGCCTGTTAGGAAAAAACTTCGGCCAAAGAGGAGACTGTCAAAAATCTTTCCGAATCCCATTGTAGTAAATCAAGGACCGCAGCTTTCTGCTTTTAAGCCTAGATGCCGATTTCCTTTGCTTATTTATGAGAAACAGTGACTTTGTTTACAGTATAAACGTTAGCATGAAATTAGAAGCGGCACAGCTCTAGAGAGGCTGAAAAAGACAAAGAATAGGAAGACAAAGGTCTCCACTTTGGGGCTGGAGAGATCTCGACTCCAACCCGGGCTCTGCAGTTGGGTGATTGTGTGACTCTGCTCAAGTCACTTTTCCCCTGCAAAGCCTCAGTGTTCACGTCTGTCTTACAATTAGTTACAGCGGCTTTGCCATCCATGATGGCATCAAGATAAAAAAAAAAACGGGGGGGGAGGGGGACGCTTGGGTGGCTCAGTCGGTTGAGCATCTGGCTTCGGCTCAGGTCACGATCTCGCGGTTCGTGGGTTTGAGCCCCGCGTCGGGCTCTGTGCGGTCACTCAAAACCTGGAGCCTGTCTTCAGATTCTGTGTCTCCCTCTCTCTCTGACCCTTCCCTGCTCATGCTGTCTCTCTCTCAAAAAATAAATAAAACATTAAAAATAATTAAAAAAAAGATAAAATAAAAGGGCATTTATATATAAATATACACATTTATACAGACAGAATTCACGGAGTGTCTTTAGCTGTATATTGTACAGGAGACATAGAACTGCGGGTATAAGCTCCCTTCTGTGAGTACCACTACGTACGGGATGTATACTTGCATCCCCATATGTGAATCTGTGCATGTGTGGAATTTATTAACATGCAAATTCCCATCAAAATAAAAACTATTCTTTAAAAATTTTTTTTTACATTTATTTATTTTTGAGAGACAGAGACAGAGCATAAGTGGGGGAGGGGCAGAGAGAGAGGGAGACATAGAATCTGAAGCAGGCTCCAGGCTCTGAGCTGTCAGCACAGAACCCGATGTGGGGCTCGAACCCACAAACTGTGAGATCATGGCCTGAGCCGAAGTCGGACGCTTAACTGACTGAGCCATCCAGGTGCCCCGATAAAAACTATTCTTAAGAAGTGAGTTCTTGGGGTGCCTGGGTGGCTCAGTCGGTTAAACGTCTGACTCTTTGTTTTGGCTCACGTCATGATCTCATGGTTTGTGAGTTCAAGCCACACGTCAGACTCTGTGCTGACAGTGTGGAGTCTGCTTGGGATTCTCTCTCTCCTGCCTCTGTGTCTCTCTCCCGCTCATGCTCTCTCTCTTTCTCAAAATAAATAAGTAAACATTATTAAAAAAAGACATGAGTTCTTGACACTATGAAGAACTAAAATAAACAGATAATAGTTTACAGAGGGGAGGCAATTCTCTGATACGTTTACACAGCATCCTACAAATGCATTCACTCCACAGATTTTTTTTTTTTTTGAAAACCCTACTATGTGTCCAGAACTGTGTTGGCCTTGGGGACGTAGTTGAAAAGCAACACAGACAAAGATGTTTTAGGTCGATGACACAACACTTGGACTTGAGCTCATGACAATAGGACCCCATTGGTGAGTTTAGGCAAAGGATTAGAACCAATGGACTTGCATTTCACAAGAAGTTTCTTATGTGATGGGGCCAAGGAACTGTGGCAGCTTGGTGACAGAGGGCGGGGGCAGTAATGTCGACAAGGGGCTGGTGGCTTAGAGCTTGTGGAGTTTACCAGAAAATGGAGGAAGGTCTGACGTCAGCTCAGGTAGCCATGGTTCTTTTCTTTAAGATTGCCCAGGAATATGACAACCAATCCCCAAGTTGTTACCCTAATGGAGGGCAGCAGAAATATAGATTTAAGACCACTTAGGTTTGAGGCCAGTGATTTCAAGATGCCTATCCATCATCCTTCTCTGGGGCAAGTAAAAGGAGAGACTCTTAAAGTCCATTCCGGGGCACCTGGGGGGCTCAGTCAGTTGGGTGTCCGACTTCAGCTCAGGTCATGATCTCATAATTAGAGAGTTCGAGCCCTGCATTGGCTCTGTGCTGACAGCTTCGGATTCTGTGTCTCCCTCTCTCTCTGCTCCTCCCCTGCTTGCGCTCTGTCTCTCAAAAATGAGTAAACATTAAAAAAAATTTTTTTTAAGTCCATTCATAGATCTTTAAAATCAGAATGGATGAATGGGGAGCGGGGAATCTTTGTTCTACTAATTGTAGACATATTTAGGCAGCACTGGGCACTTAGACCACTTGAATCAATAAATAAATAGAATTCTGATCACCATTCAATAAGCTAAGACTCTGTTTTCCGAGACTGTGGCAGAGATGACGTTTTATGTTTGCCAAACCCTGTTTCCTCTTCCTCTTCCTACAGAAAAACTACATTTCCCAGTTGCCCTTATACTTCAGTTGGGGCCATGGAGCCTGGATTCTAACCAGATTGGGCAGAAGTGATATAAATCCCTGCCAAGATTCTTCCACACCTTCTTTAGTGATTTTGGAAACCAAAATCCAGATGTTCCAGATGGTATTGCTCTACTGCAGTTGGAGAACAGCACCAGATAGTATATGCATAAGAGACTAAATACGAGCCGTGGTGAGCCGCTGAGACTTGGGGGCCGTTTGTTAGAGTAGCTAGCCTTAATTATCTGATCGCATACAGGGAGACAGGAAAACAGAAACACGTTTCAGAGGATGGCATGGATTTCATACAAATTCAGTCAATTTTTCCAATGTCACCATGGTTTTTCTCTAAGGCAAAACCTTTAAATAGCCATTAGCTGCTATTTTTAGCTTCAGCACTGGTATATTTCAGTGTATTTTTAGTCCTTTGGAATTAAATCAAGAAAAGATTCCGTTTGCAGTAAACCAGACTATTTGAATTAGCCAGGGTTTCTTAAATTGTAGGAGGGCTGGTGTTGCCCCACGGGGCATTTGGCAACGTTTGGAAACATTCCGGGCTGCCAAAACTTGCGGGGATGGGGTGCTACTGGCATCCGGGGGTTACAGGCTACACATTCCCGCCATGCCCAGGACCGCCCCCCACCGCAGAGTTATCTAGCGCAACGTGTCGTCGTGCCAAGGCTGAGAAACTCTAGACCAATGCTTGACCTGCCTTCTGGACACAGTCACAAACCCACGGTGTCCAGAAAACCAGTCAGACTGCTCTCCGCCCCCCTCAAGCAGAGTGCCCCGCCACCCTCTGCCAGATGGGGACCGTCTGCGTGTCAGGAGACAACCAGAAATGTTCCAGGGATTTTCTGTCACCTGGGTGTAAAGAGACAGCTTGAGGGACCCCGGTCATTTACACGTCCAACTTTGCCTTCCCCGTTCAAGTCGGTGTCGCTGTCACCAGACCCGGCAAAAGTCACACTTGTAATGTCATAACTTTACACCCGCCTCTTCCTCCTCTTCGGGACGTGTAACACCATCAGGTGAGAGCGTGCAGTGACACAGTTTGCCGAGCCCACGTCTCCGCCACCTTCTTGCCTCTTGTTCCTCTCAGACATGCCTGCTCTCCTCGGAGAACAATTTTTGATGGTGGTAGTTAAGGGGCTGTAAATTGAAATGCCATTCAATTGATATGATTGGAGAAACACCAAGAGTCCCTTTAGTGCCCACGCAGCCACATGAAAAACATTACTGCCTAATGGTCTCCGCCGTGACGCAAAGTCTGATCTCAAAGTCTCATGAGCGGTACCGCCTGGTGACTGAGAATGAGCCGCTTTCAGGTCAAACATATTTGGAGCCTGATGGCCCCACTTCCTACCTGTGTGATCTTAGGCAGGTTACTAACTATGTCTGAGAGCCAGCTCTTCACCTGTATGGAGAAAACAATACCGCTTCTTACGGTTTGTTTGGAGATCAGTAGAGGAATTGTATATAAAGTGCGCAGTGCAGTGCACACACAGTCGGCGTGAGGGGAAGTCAGTATCTACTGACATATAATAAAAACTCTCCTCCACGGAGCGCAGTTACATGTGACGTGGCCTCTTCTGGCCTCTGCGCATCTCATCTAACATCTGACATCTTCCCACCTCACCCCACACTCACTGTGCTCCAGCCCCCACCTTTCTATTCCCAAAAGAACGATGCCAACTCATGCTCACCCCAGGACCTTTGCTCTTGCTGTTCCCCATTTGGATGTTCTTCTGTGTTCTTCCAGGCTTTCTGTATCACTGATTCCTTCTCAGCATTCTGGCCACAGACTAAATGTCACCTTTCTCTGGCCATTGTCATGGATGTTTCCTACCCCCATTCTTAGTCATTTACTATTGCATTATGGGTTTTATTTTCTTTATAATACTCATCAGCATCTGAAATAATCTTATTCACACATTTATTTGTCTATTGTTTTTATCCCACTCCTGGTGTAAGTTACAGGCAGGGAAGGAATTCATCCTATTCAGTGGGTGCATCCCCCACATTTAGAATGTTTTACACACAGCTGGTTTTCAGTGAACATTTCTTGAAAAAAACTAAACTAAACCTAACTTCTTTTTTAATTTTTAATGTTTATTTATTTTTGAGAGAGAGAGACAGAGCACAAGCAGGGGAGGAGCAGAGAGAGAGGGAGACCCAGACTCTGAAGCAGGTTCCAGGCTCTGAGCTGTCAGCACAGAACCCGATGCGGGGCTTGAACTCACATACTGCAAGATCATGACCTGAGCTGAAGTTGGATGCCCAATCGACTGAGCCACCCAGGTGCCCCTAAACCTAACTTCTTTAACAGAGAATCGTTGACACTTCCCCAACACCTCTTTTAAAATAACACGGCTAAGGACAGGGACCAGTGACGTAGACTCTCAGCTCCTGGCCATGCCCTGAAAGGGCTGAGGTTTCTGGGCTTGATTCCACCCCGTTTGGGACAAACCCTCACCTTGTATTAATTTCTGACTAATCATTGTGGGCAGATCAAACCCTTGGATTTGGGAACCGACCAGGAACACACGCCATTGTCTGAGACTAGATGCTCAGGGAGCATTTCCTGTTCCGGGTCGGAGTGCAGAATGCTGGGGAAGTCGTGTGGACCCCCCAGAGGGCGGCTCAGGGTCTGTGAGCCGCTGCAAGTGTTTGCACTCATGGACGGGTGTGTGTCTTCACGGGAACACACATGGGCAGTCAAGGGGGGCTCCGGGCCACCTAATTAAGGTTCCAATTGAACCATCAGGCAACGCCACTCTGCCACTATGTCACCTGCCCCCTGAAATGGATCCGAGATGCAAACTACGCCTTAACTAGGCAGCCTCCATTCTTGCTGATCCCATTAGTCGCCCAATTGGGCAAGACGAGGTTTTAATTGCATACCAGAAGCTTTATTTTTCTGCCCCAGGCAAAGAGTTAACCACATTAGGATACCACTGACACATCGGAAGTTGGTCAGCAACGCAAAGTGAAAGAGCCCCTTGTGGAGAGAACTGAAGTACCTGTCAGTTTCTAGCATTCTCCCCCTCCCACACCCCCTCCAGCACCTGTAGCTGCCTGAGGGAGAAAAAATTCCACCGCCACCACCACAATGTGACAAGGTGTAAGTAACACATGGTGCTAACACTTCACGGCTCCGTGGTGTGATGTGGGATCACGGAGACAGACAGGGCTTGAAGGCAGCAGACTTCACATACGGGATGGGCCACTTGCTAACCATTTCCTCAGTTTCCTTATCCGTCAAGCCAGAAAAATGAATGACATTTTCTCCTTTGGAACATTTACACGTAAAGCCTTGGGCTCAAATTCTGACACTCACTAGGCACACTGTGAGTATTATTATCATTATTGTAACTTCCATCCGTCCATCCACCTGTCCACCCACCCAGCCATCCACCCACCCATCTATCCATCCATCTATCTATTCATCCATCTATCCTTCCATCCATCCATCCATCCATCCACCCATCCACCCATCTATTCATCCATCCATCCACCCACCCATGCATTCATCTATCCATCCATCTATCTATTCATCCATCCACCCACCCATCCATCCATCCATCCTTCCATCCATCCATCCATCTATTCATCCATCCACCCATCCATGCATTCATCTATCCATCCATCTATCTATTCATCCATCCATCCATCTATTCATCCATCCATCCACCCACTCATGCATCCATCTATCCATCCATCTATCTATTCATCCATCCACCCATCCATCCATCCATCATCCATCATCCATGCATGCATGCATGCATGCATCCAACCATTCAATCTTCTGCAACAAGTATCACTGTTTCAGAGACAATTGGGATAGAATATGAGAGAAGAGAAGCCAGAATTACATAGAAGAAGTGATTACATAACCATCAATCAAGGACCCTTGCATCCCAAACCTCAATAATCCTAGGGCCCCTGAGACTTTTCCTCCCATGCAGGCAGCACATGCTGATTTTGCTGAAGGCCATGTGGAATGATGTTACTATGATTTAACGGTCAGCCCCATAGGAAGTTATATTTACGGCAATGAGGAGGGAGGGGGGACGTTGTGGGGTAGGTAAAACTTTTAGTATCTCAGACTTCAACTTCTTCCTTCTAACTGAAGGCTAGTCCTTCATTTGACCTTTCAGTCTGTGCTGTCCAAGAAAGTAGTCACTAAAGCCATGTGACTGTTTAAATTTTTTAAAAATTGAACTTTCAGCCTGTTGGTCACATTAGCCACACTTCATGGGACTCAATAGCTGCAGGTGGCTAGCGGCTACTGCCAGAGATTGTGCAGATGATGAATACTTTCTTTCTTTCTTTCTTTCTCTCTTTCATAGAGACAGAGAGAGAGAGAGAGAGAGAGAGAGACAGACAGACAGACAGAGAGACAGAAAGAGAATGGGAGAGGGGCAGAGAGAGGGGGAGACACAGAATTGGAAGCAGGCTCCAGGTTCTGAGCTGTCAGCACAGAGCCTGACATGGGGCTCGAACCCATGGACCAAGAGAACATGACCTAAGCTGAAGCCAGACGCTTCACTGACTAAGCCACCCAGGTGTTCCAGAATACTTCTGATGTCATAGAAAGTTCTCTTGCACAGCACTGCTTGAGGGGAACATTTTGCTTATCTTAGTATTTCAATTCTTCCATAAGTTCTGCTTGCTTAAGAAGAGAGGTTGACTATGGAAATGGTCTCTTCCTTTTAATATCTGGAAAACAATGAAATACTTTACCTATCATATTGCCAATAATCAAATAAAAGAGCTGAGACGAAATGGAGATTTTTCACATATTTCTGATGGCAGTGTACTGATTTGTCCCAACTGAGAAGGCGTGTAATGGAAATCTAAAGGAATATAAATATTCTCTCCCTTTGATCCAGTAATCTGATTCCTAACCCTAAAGCTAATCCCAATCTATTTTAAGATGATAGCTAAAAACACAGAAGAAGCTCTATATAAAAAGATGTTCACTACTGTGGTGCTTTTAGAAAAATTTGGAACAGAGTACCTGTTCTTTAATACAGGAGTCGTTAAATAAACAATGGTACATGTATTTGATGTTGCATTAACCATGGTTACTGTAAATAGAATGTAACAACTTGGTAAGATACCTCAGACAGAATTAAATGGGGGGAAACCCACAGAATACAACATGTTATTCTATTTTGTTGGTTTTCTGTTACTATGTAACCATTACCCAAGACTCAGCAGCTAATGACATCATCCCTTCACTCAGTTTCTGTTCAGGAGTCTGGAGGAGGCTTAGGTGGGTGCCTCTGGCTCAGGGGCTTTTTGAACTCTGCGGTCAAGCCACCGCCTTAGGGCTGCCACTCTCTGGAGACTGGGGCCGGAGAGTTCTCTTCTAAGGGCACCTGCATGGTTTTCAGGACGTGACTGTTGGCGAGTTTTCCGGGTGCCAGCCTCAGTTCCGCACCACATCCCATAGGCTTCTCCTTAGGGTCAATCACAACCCGGAAACTGGCTTTCCTCCAGGGTGAGTGATTCAGGGTGGGAGAGCATCTGAGATGGAAGCCACACCTTCCATAGCCTAATCTTGGAAGCGAAGTCCCAGGACACTTGCTGCATTACTACAAGTGCATCGGAAAGTCCGTTGACTCATCGGGGAGGCAGACATGCAGGGGCGGTGATCCTGAGCAGCGGGGCTCACTGGGGCCACCCGAAAGGCTTTATCCCAGGACTCCTTTATGCAATGTAGCCACACCAGTCGAAACAATAAAAAAATTTGTCCATTTCTTCTGTGTTGTCCAGTTTGTTGGCATATAGTTTTTCATAGTAATCTCTGATGATTGCTTGTATTTCTAAGGGGTTGGTTGTAATAGATCCTTCACCTGACGAATGGATCAAGAAGATGTGGTATATATACATGATGGAGTACTACATGGCAATGAGAGGGAATGACATATGGCCATTTGTAGGAAAGTGGATGGACCTTGAGGGTGTCATGCTGAGCGAAGTAAGCCAGGCAGAGAAGGACAGATACCATATGTTTGCACTCATAGGTCTAACAGGAAAACAGGAGAGACCTAATGGAGAACACGGGGGAGCAGAGGAGGGAGAGAGAGTT